>JAQGCG010000078.1:0-11216 GCA_034699285.1 Liacarus coracinus | reverse complement strand
TTGGTCAATACTCCTATAGGCTCGTCTCGAGGTAGGGAGGATAGGGGGGTCTTCACTGAATTCATAGGGTATTTAAGAGTATATTTTTGCAACTGTGCTAAACTAAGATAAAAATCAAATTAATTAAGTGAGAACTCCTCAATTCTCTAAACTGTTTGTAACTTTTTCTCTTAGGCTTCTATTTTTTCATTGATAATATACATTGAATAGCGCTCAATGAGAGCACTGGTATTGATAGATAGCGTATGATTTTATAAACCTAAGAGTAATGATGTGATCATTATTCCAAAATCAGCCGAACATAAGAGACTCTAATTTATACAAAGTTTGATCATTTAGTTTTGGATATACAGTACAGTACTGTGCAATAGAAATACAAAAATTGTAGTCATTATGAATATATCTGTTCTTTGGCTATGCATTCAATTGAATGCAGTTTTTTGTCCTACATTTCGCTTTTACTCTACAATTAATTGCATTTCTGTTACTGAGCTGTCATTTAGTAGTCATTCGCAAACTCTTTCAACTAATTCATTGACGACTATAAGTAATAATTTTATTGAAAGCGAATTACAATTAATTATATTTCTCTCTCTTCTCTCCACTCATTCTAATGTATAACTCCTGACAATAACGTTTGAAAGTGTTTCCCATTTAGACTCTGTGTCTAACTCTTGAGATTATATTACATTTGGTAGTGAATGGCTTTAATGTGTGTCATATTCTGGTGTAACTGCTGTGCGATCTGTGGATAACACAAGACTTTTGGGTACAAATGTTGCCTCTATTTCATGTAATATTCATTCGGGAGAGGAATGGTTTGATTCGAGTTTGATATATCAGTTGTGTTGGTTAGTGTGTGAGAGCACTGGTAGACACACTCGACAACACATCATAAGTACTGATGTATTGGATTATGTTTATCGCAAAATACCATTCTTTTTATGCATCATTTAATAGCATATAAAGAGAGAAACGATCTAAACATTTAAGAGACAACACATACTGTCATTAGTGGAACAATACATAGAATTACATAGAAATACATTTATAGTATTTATATCAATATCTTATTCAATATTCCATTCTTCTGTTCATCTCTTCGAAGACTCAGTAATATTAAGAAAGAAAAACAATGAAATACTAAGAAATGAATCTTTTTTAAGCATAAAAACAACTTTTTGGCGATTAATTATCAGACAAAGTGTCTAAAAGGCACTTGAATTTAATGAGCTGTGAATTTAGAGCACTATTATGTTTAAAACAACTAATCAATCAATTATAGCAACCATTAATAGCGAGGATATAATGAACGTATAATTTATTCACTACTCCTCTATAAAAAATTATTCTAAAGTTTTAGAACTTTATATAGTCTTATATAAAAAATAAAAAATCTAACTATTCTTTGACTTATGGATCATAAAAATAAAGGCAAATGTTTTTGTGCTTCTGAACAATAAATTTTATTATTCACACAAAAAATGGCCAAAAGAAAAATCTTTTAGTATTAAATATTTAATAATTGCCAGTTTTGTCGAACATCTGCGATGATATTTATTTTGTGGGTCTGTTAGTGGTGTTAGTCATACAGTTGTCCCTTCTTTGAACAGCACAAGTCATACTCTATTCATGTGAGTGTCAGCCCGTGTCTGTGCACTACAGCCTCCACCGCAATGAGCTTAATGTAATCCCTAATAGATTTACATATTCTATCAATTCTTAATACTCATTGGTCGACATCACCGGTAGTGTCCTTTGATAGTTGAATATAAGCACAAATATATTGTGTTGTCATTCGAGAGGATTAATATATCACTCATACAACCAATGAATCGTAAATTTAGATGATATCTGATCACTGGTGATAAAAAGGGTCAACTGACCAGACCTTCCTATGATATACTTTTTCTGGCAGAAATTGACTATTAGAAAATATTTAGTGTAATTCAGAAAAATGCTTTGTTTAATTTTAAAAAATCATCATAAAATGCTGATTTTATTCAAATGATATATGAGGGGTAAGTTTGCAGACTCGTGATCTTAACTACCTGAGTTTAATTGATATCAGGAAATTTCATACCCTTGATAATTTTTAAAAATATAAAAGCTTAAGAAAGTAAAAAAGGAGAAATTTTTTTAAAAAGCTAAAATTCAAAATTTTATTGAAACACAAACATTATATCATATAAATTAAATTGTTTATAATTGATCTGATATTTTATAGAATTTAATTGATTCGCTCGAGTTTTATTAATTTCATTATTAAAATAACTGATTTATAAAGTTATAAAATTAATTTGTATATCAAATCGTAATTTATAATCGTTTTTAGTTTAATTTTGTTTTATATAAAAGTCCAAACACTTTATAATTAGTGATTGTTTTTTCTACAATTAATTCTTGAGACAAAACGACAGACAATTAAATTACAAAAAAAAATTATATTAAATTAATTTTTCAATAAATATCAAAAATGAACACAAAAAGTGATGATTTAGTCAAAGAAGAGAAATACGAATATAAGCCAATTAGCACTTGGATAGACATAACTACTGATGAGTACAATAAGGATGAACTGATATTTCTTGAATCCATTAAAAGACTTAATATATACAAAAATATCCAAATATTTGACACATTATTCGATTCCCCAAAAGTGACTAAAAATTGTTTTACTGTTCTTAACGATAGTTACCAACAGATCTATTACGTGGGATCGGCTCATAACAGAACTCCCAGAACTATATTACCATTCAGTTTAAGAATCATTGATCAGTACAACAGATTAGTTATTATTATTCGAAAATTTTTTAATTATAAACTATGGTTTGGATCAGATATTATAGACATTGAGTATCCGATTGGAACAGTTATCGCAAAAATGATCCGAAAGCGATCCAAATGTAAACCAAAACTATTCTCTATCTATGATTCAAACGCACAAAGAATTAAATTTATTATTAATAGTAATGAAGAAAAACGAATTAAAAAGAAGAAAAAAGTCAAACGAAATGAGTTTAATATTCTATCTGTAAGTCAACAACCGATCGCTTATTTTTGTAAACGAAATGAGAAAATTATGGACAATAAGAATCTGTTATATGAGGACCAATGCATTCAAATTAGATTTCATAATAAAAGTTTGAAAGTAGAAGACAGAGCTATCATCTTATCAGCTGTTCTGGTGATCGATATTTATTATATGAATAATTAATAAATTAATATATTTAAAAACGATTAATAAATATACATTAAATTTTAGTATTGATTATTATTTCATATTCCAAATCTGAACTCTATCTCATTAGATAGACCTGTATTACTGGATGAATTTAAGAAAGATTTATTAAATCAAGGTTTTATGGTAACCTATTTCTATGTTAGCTATTTCTATACCCCATATACCCTTCCTGTGATTTTGAGGCTCTTATCAGCACCCTATACCTCCTGATTTTGAAACCATTGCCCATCCCTAGTATGAAATATTATCCTCTCCTTTTGAAATTGCTATTGGTTACCCTTAAATCACAAATTGTTGAATTAAAATAACTGATCCAAGTCTAAGACATTAGCTCAAAGAATGATAATCAATAGATAATAAGTTTTTGAATCAATATTTTACGAATCATACGATATAAAACTTGTCCAGATTAAAATATTAAAAATAAATCATACTTGAAATTGAACTCAATATACAATGGAAATTATATTGGTTGAGGACAAAATCATTCTTATATTGATACATTGTTGCATGATAAAACATTAATAATGATAAAAATAATAGGTACATTACAAAACATCTGTGCATATTCATGTTTAAAAAATTTAATGTGTATTGTTTTTGTCGGACAGCAAAACGACCTATCCTTTAGTCAATCTAATCATAAATTAAACTTAATATATATAAAACTATTAGAATTTTATATTCAAATCTTTTATTCATTGATTACTCAATGATTAGTATTGTATTCAATGAATGGAAAAGTTTATAAAATTATGTTTTTGTATAAAAGAAAAAGTAATATATTTTGGTATTCAGTCCTTAAGTATCTCTAATAAAGATCTGTGTATTTCATTAAGTTTTACAAAATATATTTGATTTTATAAATTAATTGAATTTAATATTAGTCTCGAATTTATTTATCAATCAATGACTTATCCAATCGATAGAATGGCTTCAAAACAAAGTTTGGCCACAAATACACCGCCGAAGCTATCAGTTGTGGCACAGTTTGACGATATGTGCCGTTTCAGTGAAAGCATAATGTCTTCGCAATCAATGGAAGAAAATTTGATGGATTTTATTAAAAGATGTGAAGAAAATAGAATTAAATGGCTTTTAACGGAACGGGAGTTAAAACAAACGAAAACCAAATTAAATAAATTGTCGGAAGAAAACAAAGTATTGGTAAATGACTTAAAACGCATTAGAAATGGATTCGCAAATGAAGTGAAGAAAAGAGAAGTTTTTAGAAAACAAACGAATGAATTGAGAAAACAATTGAATTCAATCAAAGAGTTTATATTAAAAGAAGACAAAGAAAACGAAACAAACGATAGAGTGCTTTCATATATACATTTGGATGTTATTAATGAAGAACACGAGTCAGACCTGTCTATAGAAGGCATGGAATACGATGTGTCCGAAGAGGACCTCTTGAATGATATGAGTATTCATACGCTTAAGAGTTTGGATATAAAACCAAATGATTTGAATAAAACTAAAACTGAAAAGTATTTCAAATGATTTATATTATTCTTAATATTTGTCAATAATTTAATATTCAATTGTTTATCAGTAAAAGTCATTCTTCTGGCAATAGTTCGACTCAAAGCCAACGCAATCGAAGTCATTCCGATCCGACTCTAAGCCAAAGGAAAGTCAACGCTATTGAAGACAAACCCCTTAAATCAGAATCGGATGCAAAACAAAGTGAAATGAAGTCCAATCCCTTTGAAATAGTAGGCACTCGACCACCAATTCTATGTCACACCAGTTCTCCAATACTGAGAATAAGGAGTTTTCGATCAAATTTTTTGTCTAATATTCCCGAAAATAGTATTAAAACTACTTTTGAAGACCGAAAACACAATTTCTCTCTAAAGAGAGCTTTAAAGTCAATGAATTGTGGCGTTTGTGTCAAATCCATAGGATTTTTGGCCAATTATATGGTTTGTCAGGAATGTCGAGGGGTTTGTCATATGTGTTGTAGACAACAATTTCCCATTCCGTGTATTCCATATCGAAAACCAGACGGAAAACAGTGCGGAATGTCTTTAATCGCAGACTTTGCACCAAAAACTACTCGTCCAATGGTTCCGGCGCTGATTATCCATTGCTGTAAAGAAATAGAAAGTCGAGGTCTTAATGAAGAAGGGATTTATAGAAAAAGTGTTTCTATGGATGAAGTGAACAAACTTAAGGATAAATTACTGAAACCCAAGGATGGAATGCCATCTCTAAAATGCACTGATATTCATGTGCTCTCAAATGTGATAAAAAGGTTTTTACGTGATTTGGACGAACCCTTAGTCACAAGACTTATGTGGAGAGACTTCGTTAGGGCTGCGGATCAACAAAACCCAGAACTCGAAACAAATCTAATTCTGGAAACTTTGGAACAAATCCCGACCTCTAATAGCGATTCTCTGGCCTTTTTGATGAGACATTTGAATAAAGTGATTGAAAACTCAAATTTGAATCTAATGGACAGCAAAGCATTGGCCAAAATATTCGGTCCAACACTTGTTGGCTATTATACAATTGATCCAACATTTGATGAAATCTCAATTTTAACACAATTACAAATGAAAGTAATGGAAGCGTTCTTTAAAATCCCGGAAGAAATTTGGAATCAAATCATTAGTTCATCGGATATATCAAACTCTCAGTCCTCTAAGCGCTCAAATCGTCGCCGAAGTTCTGCCATAACGGGTCCGCTCACACCTCAGAGGCTAAGCACTCAAAGACATTCTAATGTAATGTCTTTAAAGCCAATGTTTTAGAAATTTAGAGAAAATCTGTTTTAGAAATATTTAAATTCAATTAAAAAGTTTTTTAAAATTAAACATTTCTTCAAATCTAGTATTTTATAAATGAAATTATTTTTTTATATTTAATTATGTTTTTTTTGTAAAATTGAATCATTGGTTGAAAAGTTGTCTATTTTTAAAGTTTTCTAAATATTTTATTTTATATAATTTTATATAAGCCCTCATTTAAAACAAGTTTTAAGATTTCAAATGAATCTAACCCTCTATTCAATAGATTCTGTTATGAGAAGTGATGTCTGATATTAAACCATTACTTAATTAGACAAAAGTTATTTCTATTCCGACTTTAATTTCTAATTCATTGAAACCAAAAAACAATTTACTTCAAAATTGAATTATAAAGATTCAAACTAGAGATGAGGATCGGTTCAACTTTTTACTAACCGAACCGAACCTACTTTTAAAAAGTACTGAACCGAACCGAACCTAAACCGACATTTTTGACAATTTTTTAACCGAACCGATCTTCATCTCTAATTCAAACCCTAACCATAGCATCACTTCTGTATAAACTTTAGTCTCCAAAGCTTAAAAAAGAATCGGAATATTCTTTGATTTTATGCGTTTAATTAGAATTTGTATTACAGACATAAAGATTAATGAAATAATTGCCCTGAGCTAAAGTACTTCATTTAAATATCATTACTGTACTACCGGTAATAATTTGTTGCATATAATAAGCACAAGAAAACTCAAATCAGATTCATTAAAAATATTTTAATAGCTTTGAAATTAAATAAATAATAAATTTGATTGAAATCTATATATTATTTTGTTCTCTAATTTATAAACACTTTTATATAAATCATAAAAATAGCAGTTTTTCTAAAATTTTAATATTTTTGACAAAAAATTATTGATTTATTTCTTAAATAACTTAATAATAAAATATTAGTTTATAAGAAGTGCTGAATTCTGAAGAATTGTCTCAAACTCTGTCACATTTGTCGCTCAACACTAAAGTGTTGTTCTGAGATCTGTTCTCTGATTTTGAGCGACTTCTTCGGCGACTATTCTTGGGTGACATGTCTTCTAATGGAATCATTTCTTCGGTGTCTGTAGGGGTCGGTCGGGGAGAGGAGTCTCTGCTGTTTGAACCGTTTGGCGACGACGAAGAGGCAGACCTTCGCCGGTGTAATGAAGGCTTTAAGTGTTTATTTGGGTTTAGTTCTGCGACAGCAGACCCGGGAATAGCCGGTCCGCGACATAAAGGTTTGTGTAAATGACGTCTTGTGAGGCCGTCGTGTGTGGAATGACTTCGAGGAATATCTCGACTCGAATTAACAGAAGAAGAACGAGAAGTGGACTGACATTCATGTGCTGTGGAAAACTCAATAAGTCTAGCGATTTGTGTCATTTTTCTCTGTCGGGCTTTAATTCGGCCTTTTGTTAGTCTTTGTTTAGCGGCCAAACTCCTTATGTGGTCGTCGAACACAAACTTAGAGTTTAGTAAAACTCTTCGAACACTGTTTTGAGCGCATTGTCTGATCGTTAAGTGTAGTGAACGGGAGTCGTCTTTGTCTGCATTCACTTCCACGTCTTGAAGCCACGCAACAAACTTAGCGATACCCCAACCGAGACGTTTGGTGTCGGGCTCTATGAGAATAAGCTGTTGTGAGTCTATTACCATAAAACGTCTTGACTTTGGCTGATCTTTATTAAGGACTGTACAGGCAATCAAATCACTGTTGTCTGCAATCAAATAAATAATACAATAAACTAATGATTGTCTACTAATATATGATAACTCACTTAAATCGAGGAGTTGTTCGACTTTAATACACGATTCATAGTTAGTGAGCGGTAATTGAGTTTCCTTTTCGTCTCTCAAACAAAGCGATAGTTTTCTCAACAAAAAGAAGACTTGAATGGCCTTAAAGTGAAGATAAACACAAAATAAATTTACGGTAATTAAAAGAACAATTAAGACATGACTCACATATCGAGTTCTCTCGACGTCAGCGCACGGAAGTCGTCGATTGAATTCGATTCCAGTCATCATTAATGGCGTCAATTGATTTGGCGGAAGCAATAGGTTTGAGTCCATCATTAGATACTCAACATTTAGTAGTCTTCTCTGCAACTCTTGGTGTTCGTCTTCAAACATATCTAAAAACAGTATCTCTTCTTCGCTCTTAAAGAAGTTTCTTAATATAAGAATCGCCTCTTCCTTTGCCTGTTCTAAAACAGCCAAATGATGGTCCGATAGAATACTTGTGCCTTCTCTCAGAACCAAACGTTTGAATAATAAAATACTCATTTCGAGAGTTATTAAACGTATTCTACTGTCTATTGAATTGATATATAAAAAGAGAAATAATTATAAAATATATTAAATGTTTGAATACTGACTGTATTGACAACATTTCCTCATTATTTCCATCAAAATATTAATTAATTCGTTGTGTAGTGTCTCAGAATGGGATTGACTAGAATTGGCTTTGGCCCACATCTCATTCAATACGACATCTTTGAACTTATCTTCGCTAATGCCTTAATATATAAATATAATTATATTTAGTGATTAAGGATTAATCCATTTATATATCAATACCTGAATTATGTATAATCGCATACAATAAACACAGAGAGAAAAGAGGCAATCGATCATCGGTTTGATTATCGCAATCCATTGCACTGAGTATTGCCTCTAAGAATGGCTTACTTTCGGTCAGATTTGCTTTGGCTATCGAACGATTCAGAGTTCTGTTGGCCTTCTCTTCATCAGTCAATGAAGTCGTCTCTGCATTCAACTCAATTCGGGGACTCATTTGTTGCTCTTCTGGTGATTGACTGTTGACCTGTTGTTCAGTGAGTTCTACTCTATTTGTAAGAGAAGTTCGATTGTCGTCAACACTAGTCATAGAGTATTCATTATTTTCCGAATCATTTTCATCGCTATTCTGTGCTTTCACTGCTTGAATCAGAGACTCTTCTAACGTCTCATTGGGTGCCACAAACTCAGGCCATTCGAAGATAGTTTTATTGCTATTCAATAGAATGTCTACTAATTTTAAGAGTAATGGCTTATAAGAGATGATTAGAAAGACTTGTGAAAATAGAAACAAAGACACGGTTTGTGTTATACGCGGTCTCTTCTGTGAGGACGGGTTTGAAGGAGTGGCACATATAAGTGAGAATATATACAGTGGTATGAGTAACCGATTGAGCATATGATCACTCAATACAATGTTTAAGTCATATATATCTAAGAGTAAGATATCATTCAAATAATGCAAATGATCTAAATGTTCGGCCACTAAATCGTCTAAACGTATTAGCACTTGATGTCCACTAAAACATAAATGATTTCATAAAATATGTAAAAATATGTTAAACTTCGTAACGATAATTGCAAACAAAAATAAGTGATTAAATATGTCACCAAACGGGTCAACAGATAACAAATATACCTTTGATATACAAAATTTGAAATAACTCAAGAATTTATTGAAAACTCGAATGCATTCGAAATCTATTGTTAACCCATCACTGGTTGAACACTATTAGGTTAAAAGATCTAAAGACTTACTCCAATTTACTATTGACTAAACAATTATCGATATCAATGACGTGATTGCCTATAAACCAAACCAGATTTGAGAAATAAGGAGCGGCAGTACAGTCCCGAATGAACTTTAACATTGATTTTTCCTCAACTTTTCAATTAAAATAAAATAATTATAAATACAAATAGATTTTTGAATATAAATATAGAGAACAAACCTCTAAAAACATTTAGTGTAAGAGTTCTGACAGCGATTCGAACCATTTTTTCGCTGTGTTTGAAGAATTTTATGGCTTCGGTATAAAGTGGAAAGTCATTTGTGTGTTCGTTAAAGAAAAAGTGAATTGTGTGCGGATTTAACTTAAGTGACAGTGTCTTCAAAAACGATATGTAATACGCCATCACTTCTTCATCAGAAAAGTCAAACTTATGGACAATAATAGAGTTCACGTGATTATTGGACAGGAGATAGTCTGAGGGAAGGGTCGATAATAAGAGTCAATCATTAAATCAGTTGTCAAACATATAAAGCAATTAAAATAAGTGTTGACTTACAAAGTGATGTCTCATTACGTATGTTCTCAAACAATATATTCAATGTCTGCAACAATTGGACGCAAACATAAGAACCGCACTTCTGTTTCATTATCTTCAAGAAGAAGGACAACATATTCTTCTCCAGAAAGAAGCTATAAATAAAGCAAACAATAAATAGTAGGTGTGGTGTATATAAGCACTAATAGGACGGGTATATATACTCAAACACAGTGCTGTCATTCTGATCGCCCCAAATCAATATCTCTGCCACTGATCTCAATGTCTCCACTAATAGTGTCTTATTTTGTTCGCTTACCGTCTGATTCTTTGACATAACATTATAGAGATATCTGTTTTGAATAAAAAGTATTTAAAATTAAAATTAAAATAAAATAAATAATTTGATAAATTGGTGTTAAAATCACTTCAATTGTTCCAAAGAGTGAGGATTTTTAGGTTTTGTATTCCAAGCGAACCATTGCTTTGATTTAAACATTTTATTTCAATTTGAATTCACTTTAATTGCATTTAATTTGTTTTAAATTTATATTCATTTGATTTAATATTAATAAAAGTATAGAATTAAAGGAAAATTTTATTTAAAACAAATTGTTTTGATTTCATAATAAAATACAAATATTTTAACTCTTTTTGTTGACATTGAGTTCACATTAAATTACGTCAAATAAAACGCATTTCAATACGCGTTTGAATAAACTTTTACTTTCCATAAACAACAATACAATGGATTAATAGATTAAACATTAGTGCAATTATTGGTGAAATTGCAATATTTAAGCCAATGTAAAGTTGAGGACTTTTATAATGTTACTACTGTGTAAAGGCTTTACATTATATCAAATTGCTATATAACCATATCTAAACAATTATCTATTCATTAAAATTAAGTTTTAAAGTAATGTATTATTAAGGTTTAACATATATTCATATTTAAAACTTTAATATACTTTAAAACTTAATTTTAATGAATAGAGAATTGTTTAGATATGGTTATATTGCAATTTGATATAATGTAAAGCCTTTACACAGTAGTAACATTATAAAAGTCCTCAACTTTACATTAATGTTTAGAATATACAGTGCAAATAAAAAG
>JAQGCG010000077.1:0-11241 GCA_034699285.1 Liacarus coracinus | reverse complement strand
TAACAGTCATACGAGAAATGAGTTGTATTTTTCATTTTCTTTGCATATATTAGAAAGAGGAGAGTCCAGTTGACTATAATCCGTCCTCAGCGACCGGAAAAACTATATAAGATGGTTATGTTATATGTGCAGAATCATTCATGCTAAAATTATAAGTGCATTAATTAAAATTAAAATATTTTGTCAAATCATATTTAATTGTTTCAAAATCTATGTATTGGTGATTCACACATCACTGTGTCGTTGTTTTAATTATAATACAATCAAATTAATCAAATCATAGTATAAGTATCTTTTCCTGCGTGACTGTGTAGGACTTGTGGTGAAATACCCAAATACCCCACCCGTGTTCTTATGTTGACTTTCTCTTCTCTAATACTTTGCTAATGATTTTCATTTTAGTATCTGTGCGATGATCACAGTTACACCCCTTTCCTTAAATTTGAGACGAGTAAAGTAGTGATTACTTATGATATGAATTTCAAGAATAAGTCTTAGAAATTAATTGCATTAGTTTTGCTCTCAAGAGATGTATTGCCGCCTGTTTTTCCAGGAATAAGAAGCCTGAGTGGGCCAAGTGTTCAATATATAAGACATGGATAGACAAAAGGGACATAAATTCTTGGAAAATTACGGCATTTTCTCAATCACTTACAGTTAAGCTAAAATGTTTTTACAGTTAATAATGATTTAGAGTTTAAAAGTTGAAAATCTATGGCAAAAGTCATGAAAAATAAAAAACAAAAAACCAATGAATTTAATTTATATCTAATAATTGTAAGCACTATAATAGCACTATTTTGAAGGCAATTTAAGAAATGAATAATTTTTGATTCATTACTATGTGTTTCAGATTCTTATCTAATGATAAGTTATTTTATAGTTTATATCAAAAATCTTTGATATGAAAACAGAATTTATGATAACTTTTTATTGTTATTACTTTTGTTTGAGAGTAGATATAGATATTATCTAATAAATTATCGACAAAACTATTTCAACAAAAATTTTTATCATTGATAGTATTGTTATTTTGTATTTTGGTTTTATATAACCTGAATATATATACTTTCACTATTCTATAACCAAATGATGTTTTTATTTTGATAAAAACTTTGCATTAATTAAGTTAAAAAAATTTTTATATCAATTTTGTTAAACCACATTAATTATTCCTAATTAACTTAATTTTAGTTCAAATTATTCTATTAAAAATTCAATAAATTACAAATAATGTATAAATGTTTAAAAAATCAACATAAATTAACAGAGCATTACCTAATATAATATAACTACCGGTAATATATCATACATAACCTAAAAAAACAACTAATCTAATCTTTCTTAAACTAACCTAATCTAACATAACTATAGTTTAAAAACCAAAACCTAATCTATTATAACCTATAAACATAAAATTATTCCAAAATAATATTAATGAGAGAATATTTGCAAAAAAGATTGTTATACTATATATTGGAAAACTATGTTTATAAAAATTTAGCATCTTATTTTAAAAATAATCTGTCCCTAAATGTCTCCAAAAGAATATATTCTTGACTGTATTTAGTTCTTTTAAAATTTAGTTCAAAACTCATGAAATAAATTCATTCTTTTCTTATTGAGAAAATAAAAATGATTTTTATCTAAAAGAGTCAATAGAGAGACGAAAAGTTGAATTTCATTTTGTGCTCAAATAAAAGCAACGATTATACTGAATATGAAAATTGTATACAAATACTGATAAGGAATTTAGGCAGAGATGTCTAAATCGGGGTAATGGTATCAACAAAACACTTTTGGTAAATCGAACCCTCTTATATTTTGAGAATTAAGTGTAATTTGATGTTCATTATATCAAAGATATAAAAATTATTATAAATATCCATTTGCTTTCTTACACTTAATGTTCTCTTAAATTCTATTGAAATTGAGATAAATTTTGTAAAATATTTGTAAAGAAATGTTAGGAACATTATATTTTAGGGGAATTTTACCAAAATAGAACTTGTAAACTTTTATAATTCACAATTTTATTCTGTTGTCTTTTAAAAATTGTAACCAAAATTCTCAAATCTTCCCTCACCTCTGACTTAGTCACGTCTGGAAATCTCTGAATTTATGTTTAGTTTATATAAACAAAATACTAACAAATTTTTGCCAATTTTTATATTTTAAGACTGAGTGACAGCAAAAAATCTAAATAAGTTTTTTGTTCAAAATCTAAATATAAGAGAAAATATTCGGCAAACTAGTGAAGAATAATATTTAGAACTGATTCTACAGATTCTCTAATAATCTTATTTAAAAACAAACACAAGAAATGAACCGAAAACACAAGTAATGAATGAATGAATAGGAGAGCAAAAGGAGAGACAGAAGGAAAGGGAGAGAGAAATAGATGAAAACCCCTTTTATAAGAAAGTTTTCATTTATAGACTTATAAAAACTTTTCTTAGTCTCTCATTTGTTTTGTATTTCTTTTTTCTCTTTCTTTTCAAACAAAACGATAGAAATTCTTCTTTTTATTCTTACAATTCTTATATCGAAAAAGAAAACTCGTTTTGAATGTCACACAATTTTTTGGGTAATGTTATGTGCAGTGAATGTCGTGACCGACAATCCTTTTGAGACCACAATCCGTTTCCCAGAATATACACTACTGTATTGTACTGTATGTATAGAGCAATAGAGCGAAGGCATAGCATCTCATCCTCTCATCTCAGCTCAAAAAAACTCATCATTTATTACTTCACTCTTTATTACAATTCACTTATAATATAGGCTAAGGTTAAGGGTTTTGCTATAATTGTATTGCAGCGCAAACTCTTCCACACATATCTACACACATAGTGCTCACACATATCCCTCTCCCTTCTCAAACATATTGTATTTTAAAGCTCCTCCAAGTGCTCTCTCGTCTCACTAAACCTGGCAAACAGTACAAAATCAATAAAAGCATTCTCTCTTTCCCTCTCTTCTCTCTCTCCCATGCACTCCAACACTGGCAGTACTGGTGACCCATATTTCTGGCACTAAGCGACTCACAAAAGTGGAACGAGAGTCGCTCAGCCTGTTTATGAACTGGTAAGGCATGTATTGCCTGTATTGCCATTGCGATGACGGAATACAGAGGAGAGATACGCCTTTTCAGGCTTTAAGTAATAGAGTTCTTCTCTCACACTAGAGTTTGGCCTTTTCGGCCACTTTCTTATATGTATTATAAGCATATATACAAATCATCTTGTTAATATGCAGAGCAAATTTAATCCTGGTTGAAATTTTCTAAAATTCACATTAAAGCTCAAATGAAATATTTACAAAATACTTGAATTATTGTATTATAAGAATTATAAGAATTTAAGTGAATTTAGTTTTTCAACAAATCACCTATACTACTGTTGGGATAATTGCTATATTGTATTGTTAAGTGTTTATGTCTGTTTCGTTTAATTGAACATATTTAAGGATTCTTTATTGAAGTGGTTTTAAATATTTTAAAGTTAACATTAATGGCAATTAAGAATATTTCACAATATCTTTACTTTTCTGTATATATACTAAAAATTCTAAAGAATTGTAAACAAAATTTTAATTTTGATAAAAAACCTGATAAACGAAAAATATTTTCTTCAGACATACATTTGTTGAATACATTAATTATAGGCAATTAATCTTTTTTTTAAAAAACTTTTATAACGATTTTAAAAATCCAGAATTTCAATGCCTTTATAGTAATATTGATAATGAATTCTAAATGAATTAATAAAATGTGTTTTTAAATTCGATAAATAGTTTTACGAGACATGAATTATATAAGCGATTGGCAAAAGAGTAGTGGAGAGGAGAGGAGAGGAGAGGAGAGAGAGAGAGAGAGAGAGAGAGAGAGAGAGAGAGAGAGAGAGAGAGAGAACTTATTTTGACATAAGGGGGAAAACTATTAAAGTGATCATGATGATATAATGATTATATAGAGACTTGACTTCATCCAAGAGAAATAGAGAGTGAATAAGAGATTAGATTTTGAATAACATTTCACAACTCTTTCATAAATATAGCAAAACTGGTAAAAAGAAGGCAAACCACAGTTTTTCCCCTAAAAACACGTCTATATTGTGCAGACATATGACGACATTGAGCCTAAAAGACAGGTTCAAAAACAGTTACCAATGTTTTTATAACCAAAATTCGAGACAAAATAAATGCGAATAAAATACCCAAAAAATTACTGAAAATAATTTCAGTGATATATAGAGAAGAATTGGGGTTTTGAGTCAATTGGATTGATATGAATGATATTATGGAAAGAGATGGCAGCACTACTACTACTACATACACTCTCACTGATAAAGTGTGTGCACTTGTGCTGCTTTTGCACCACAGAAAAAAGGCGTATATGTGCGCCCAGTGTTGTGTTGAGGCCTAACCTAAACAACATTATAGAGAATAAATGCTCGAACGAAGAGAAGAGAGAAAACGAGAACTTTTAGCTAAACAGTGAAAAATTGAAAGCGAAATAAGGAGAGGGAGAGAGAGTGTGAGAGGAAAGTGAATTTATATGATAGACAACTGAGAGAAACCTTAAATTTGCCTCAATTTAGTGATGCCTTCCATGTCTTATATAATACTAAACATAGATTAATATAATATAGGAATTGTCTAAATGTATATAATATTTGAAACAATCATTCATTGACTCACTCATAGGTAACACTGTATGCGAGTCATAGTCATAGTGAGTGTGCTCTCTATCCATATCTGTGTAACACTGTATGTGTGTTTGTATAGTAGACTCAGTTCAGTCCGTTTCTCTTCGACAGTACACAACAGCACCAGTACTTCGATATATTGTGTGCCCTTGAAGTGCAGAGACAACACTAATAACACCGAAAAAAACGAAATTTTTTTTCCTCAACTGTTTTCTCCATTCATTTCAATCCAAAGTTTATTATAAAAAACATCTCCAATACTATTCACTACTATTTCGCGACTCATATATTCATATTATTATTATTATTATTACTGTATATGTTATGTAATTATTATTAGTAGTTATTATACAATACTATAATATATTTGTTCTCAATTTTTTGTAGAAAAATCACTGAATATTATTGACATTACTTTCAATAATAAATAATAATTTAATTTTAAAATCATTTTTATATAACATTATCTCAAATGTGAGTGAATTTTGTTTAGATTTTTAGTGCTTTTTATTTTCAAATTTGTTTTCTTTAAATCAAATTTATTCACAATTTTTTGTGTGATTTTTGTTTTTGGTTTTTCTCTCCGTTTGAAGACATTTAATGAATTGATTTTATAATAATTAATATAATTATTAATACTATTATTGAATGTGTTTTTCACATAATATTTATGTTTTGTTTTGATTTCACTTTTCAATTGAAGACATGAATTGTTTTGGTTTTGATTTGAATTACAATTTGTTTTCTTATGGACTCTATTGTTGTCAACAAAACTATCGTTTTTGGGATTAATATTCAAATTAATGATTGAATTAACAGAAGAAATATTATTAAATCAATTAAAACGAGAAAATTGTGTCAAAAAAACCAAAACTAAAAATTCATTTACAAAGTATTGAAATATTTGTTACAATAAATTGAAAATTGAATTATAAAAACAAAAATAATAAAAAGTGAAACTAAATATTGAAATTAATTGTATATAAAATCAAATAAAAGACAGAATTAATCGAAAATTTAACGCTAAATAACGAAACGAAATCTCAATTGAATTATAAAAATAACTAATGATTGAATCAATTGATTGGAGAAAACAAATTGGATTTAAAGTATAGAATCGGAGAAAACCCCTCGAAATACAAGTGATATTGTGGTGAAAGAGAAACGAGTGAAACAAATACAGCAATAGTTGTGTAATAATTGAGAGCAAAATAATAATACATTTTATTAATCATTAATTGTGAAGAGAAGTCAATTAAAATAAGGAAAAGAGAGGCCTCTTATGAATGGTTCGTATTATATAAACTACAAGAGAAAAGTCTATCATATGTTATATGTTTTGCACATTTATTAATACATAACTTATTAAATGTTTTATTCAAGTCCTCCAAACAAAACTCCTATCGTTTTTCCCATATCTTGTGATTGAATCACACTTTTGATTGACTTTCGATATCTTGTTTTTGAATAAATCTTATTTTATATGTATTTAACTATACTTTCAATTAATCTCTAATTTTATATTTACTTTTCTCTTAACTTTCTTTTTTCGATTCACTTTTAACTATTTTATAATTCTCTCCCCAAATGACTCTGTGCTGTGAAATGATTGGAAACGTGTTTTTCACTGATTATTGTTTATTTCAGAAAAAAATTATAAATACTTTTCTCTCTCTTTCTTTTGGTCTGATTTTGAACTTTGAATTTTCAATGTTTTCTCTCTCACTATATCTCATGTCTTAAACAAAAATAAAAATTCTTATGTTTTTTATATTTCTTTTCTTTCGCTTATTTTTTAGGTTATTCTCATTTGACTTATATATCGATCCAAACGTATGGCTATTCTTATGGTTTAATATCTTTTTTTTCTATTTCTTTATTATTTATGTTTTAAATAATTTTTCGCAAAAAGTCTATTATTTTTTCTAATTTTTATAAAAACTTTAAACGATTTAAACAAAAATGTGATTTTGATTTGATTTCATGAATTTTTGTTTTTATTTTTTTCTAAAGTGAGAAAAAAGGAGGAAAACTTCCAAAAACTACTTTTCCAAAACACACTAACACATTGAGAGAAAAATCACAACAACTTTAAAGGAAATTTAATTCACAAAACATTTTTTGTGTTCAATATTTTATTTTTTTCTCTCCGAAGAAATATATTTCACTTAAATTTTTTTATTATTTTAAATATAAATTATTTGAATATTTCATTTTATTTCTTCTCTTCTCGTGAATCCAATTCTCTTTTTTTCCACACAATTCGTATGGTTTTTGTGTGAGAATTAGAAATGATTTTTATTAGAAATCGATTTTACGATTTGAACGCAAATAATTTTGGATCAATTTTTGTCGGAATTCTCTCTTATTTGGTGTGAAAGCGAATAAAATATTTGAAATAAAAATCAGAAGAGAAGAAAAAATTAGAAAAAAATGAAAACTAATATAATATAAAACAAATGTTTTATATTTTTTTGGATTTAATAACACAAATAACTATCACTTTTTTGTGACCTAAAAAGATATAATATTTGACAAAAAAATATTATTTGAATTATTATTTTGTTTCGCGTCTCGTCTTCTACTTTAAACATAAAACAAATGTTAATAAAAATTTAATAATAAGTTATAGAAGTTCTCGGATTTTAATTAATTG
This sequence comes from Liacarus coracinus, assembly GCA_034699285.1. Taxonomy (NCBI): domain Eukaryota; kingdom Metazoa; phylum Arthropoda; class Arachnida; order Sarcoptiformes; family Liacaridae; genus Liacarus; species Liacarus coracinus. The sequence continues at coordinate 3,876 of JAQGCG010000077.1, read as the reverse complement.
GAAAAACATTTCATTTTTCAAATTTTTTTTTTGTTTGTTTTTCCGTCGGATTTATACTAAAAGACAATAAATATGTTGACAGTAAGTGTTGAAAGTGGCGGAAGTGATGCCATTAATGGCACACAACAAGAATCAGACAATTTGATCAATAGTACGAATCAATCGCACGAAGATATAGTCGAACACAACGACAATTTAGTCAATAGTACTAATAGTAATAATAATAATAATAATACGAACAATAATAACAATAATAATAATCAAATTTCATCCAATGATAATCATATGGACAGTCATATTGTGATCAATGATCAAAACGATACCATCGATGACAACATTGATAATACAAATAATGAGACTATTATTACCGAATGCGACAACACTACCAATGGTAAGACATGTTTCCCCTATTTTTTTATATGTCATTAATTATTATATTTATATATATTTGAAGACTATTTTAAAAGTAGTTTTGATTGGCTGTCAAATAGGGTTTTATGGGTTTTAATCGTCAAATTGTTCAATAAAAATGATTTTATCTAAAAACTCACTTTCAATTAGACTTAAATAGCTTTCGGTTTTTTTTGTATTATTATTATTGTTGTTGTAATAAAGTCTCTATTAATAAGTGTGTAATTCCTGTTTGAATTTTATTTTTAATGGGTTTTCAATTTTGTACTCATCTTTTGATTTATTCAATTGAAATATAAGTACTTAAAGAACAGATAAAAACTTTTGTTTTATTTTTAAAATTTTTAGTTTTGCTTCTATGAAAACATTTTTTCATTTTTTCTTTCTGTCAAATATATGACACAAAATAGTATTTTTTTAATATTTTGTCTCAAATATTGATTCTTTTGTCTCCGTTTGCGTGCGATTCGAGAATTTAAAGAAAAATCTCTTAATATTCTTAACAATAATTTATTAGCAATAAAATTGACTTTTTTTTAATTCAAGATATAATTTGGTGTAAAAGTACAGTTCATTCTTTCCGTTTTATTTTCCCGGAATATAAATCCAAATTAATTATTAATGTTTTATATTTATATACATTATATTTCTCAAAAATCGATGAATAAGTTAATTAAGTTTTTTCCTATTTTTATATAAAATATGAAACAAACTTACAATTGAGGCAATCATTTACGTTAATTCTCTATATATTTATAACTAAATTATTTTTGTTTAGTATATTAAATATATTTCATCACCAAATGAAGTGTTTTTCTTTACTTCAATCCTACTCTTAGAATAAAATACTTGAATAATGTTTTCTTAATTTATTAATTTTTTCCATTACTATATTTAATATTCTTCTCCTTTTAAATATTTTTGTTTCTCTTTTTATTTCTAATCAAAAATTGGGATTTTTTGGCGTCCGATCCGTATTTGGTATATAAGTTATGATAAACTCTATTAATATGAACTAAAATATCAATTTCTTTGAAGATTTAATTTTTGGTCTTTTGATTAGATTTATATTTTGCAGTGAAGTCCAAATCATATGAAAAGATTATCGACTTTTAAATGAAGTGATTGAATGATATTTAAAAGAATTTCTTTTTATATATTCTCTTAATATTCAGTGAATTGTCGCTCGAAAACTGATAATAGGAATGAATGTGTTTTTTTGAATGTATTCCTTGTTTTTTCTCTATGTCTGACAGGATATCAGTTTTTATTGCTTTTGATTAATTTGAACTCAATTTTTATGCCAGAGTTTTCTGTCTGTTATATGAATTTTAGAATTTTGTTCTTAATTTATTGGAAACCATTTTTTTATATTTTGTAAAAAGCATTTAAATTAAAATAATTTAAATCAAACAGAAGTCTTATTCAATGAATAAAAAGTTTTATTCTTTTAATTTTTATTTTTTTCCAAACAATTGTTTTAATAATATTAATTGAATATAAAAATTTATTTTTCAACTTAATTTAAATTTTTTTGTTTTACTTTATTTTTATTTTTTGGCAAATCTTAAGCAAACAAATGATTTTTAAAAGCTCTCATTTAGTTATCTTTAATTGAAGTTATATTCAAATCTAATCCAAAAAACTTATTTATTCCGAACCAAAACGCTTATTAAATGTACTATTTTTAGGTAATTTTGGGTTTTGGATTGAGGTCTAGGACAGAGAATTTTAATGATTTTTATATTATTTTTAAGCACATTAATTTTTAATTAATTATTAATATTTTATTATTTTTTCCCTTCATTTTCATGAAATTTGAGTTATTTTTCATTACGAAAACGCTTTATAAGAAAAAGGAGATTAAGAAATGTATGTTTGAGTCAAACAATTGTTATATTTTCTGAACAGTTTTGAGTCTAATCTATAATATGGTAGAATATAAATGGGAGCGACAGCTCCGGTTGATTCTAGAGCTCTGTATAAACCGATTAAATTCTACATAACTTTCACTCCTATTGAATGACAACTTTTACTTATATTCTCTCATATATTGTATGCATAAAATCAAAATATCCTTTTATTTTGAGTCGTAAACTATTTTTTAGTTCATTTGAACTCGAATTCTCTCATTTTGTATTTGTGTTATAATCTCTGAATTTTAAGCTTTGGATTAGCATTAATTGCGAAAACATTTATCTCTTTTACGTTTTCTCTTATTTTTTTCTGCAAAGTTTTGAATTTTATTTTCTCTTTGCAGACAATTATTCGCTTATTCTTTCTTCACAACAGTATTTCAAAAGTTGTTTTGTGTCCTAAAAGCCTAAATTTCAATATAAGGCGAGTCCTCTCCCTCTCTCTCATTCTCTGTGTTCGATATTAATGTCGAGTCGTCTTTGCGATCACTTTCTCTCTCTTATGATATGTTTTTATGGCATAGAAATGATTTCTTATATCTGTTTTGTATGTATTGTCTCAATTGGAAAACCTATCGTATGTTATGATTAGATATGTTTTAATAGAAAAAATTGTTAGGAATTGAATTGAAATCTAATTCTCAATAGTTCTCTCTTTCTCTCCCCTCTCAATGCACTTGTTTTGTTACATACCATACGATTCTGCAGGTGTGAGCACTCCATCAAAATTATATAATAAATTATTATAAAAATAATGATAACATAAAAATTGAGAAAATTAAATATTGTTTGGGATTAAGAGAGAGAAAGAGAGAGCAATTTGTTTTTTGATGAGACAAAACTGTTTGTTTCAATACACGCAAAGCTTTTTTAAAAACAAAAAATATGCACTTTTTGTGTTTCGTTCAAAAAGTTTTAATTTCTATAAAATCTCTATCTTTTGTTTGATTAGATTTTTTATGTATTTTTTTTAATACTTGTATTTGTTTTGTGTTTGTATTTAAAAGAGATTTAGGAATTGAATTTGTTTTGGTTTAAACTAAATTCAGGACTTCTTTTACAATTAATATCCGTTTAAATGAATCACACATTTATATAGTGTAGAGTTCTTTAGTTAATATTTATTTATAACACGAATGCACTTTTAAAATGTAATTAATGTTCATTTTTATTAAATATGAAGTCATTTATAATAAATACAAAAAATACTTTAATTAATTGTCTAAAAGAGAAACTTTTTTTAATATTTAATTGATGTCTGAAATCATTTTAATGTTTATTTAACTCAAGAAAAAATAATTTATATTTAATTCTATAATAAAAAATATTATATCTTTTCGATTGTATTGTATCAGAGCTTTACAAATCAAATACCCGGCCTTTTATTGCCAATATATAGCACCTGTTCTCTATATAAAAGGCGGTTTTAATGTTTATATTTTGTTAATTTAATTATTAATTTTTCAGATTTTCTTTTCTTTCAGAAGTTATACTATTTTTCCCCCATTTTTATCCAACTATTCACAAGGTGTTTATTTAATAACAGTTT
>JAQGCG010000076.1:0-11262 GCA_034699285.1 Liacarus coracinus | reverse complement strand
TCAATTTGCATTTAAAACCTTTCGTTCATTTCATTCCTCCTATTGTTGTCCTCCTGTGAGTGAATGCACGCGTTCTCAACAATACTCTTCTCAGCCAATGAACGAATGGACGGAAGGATGACGTCATGCGAGCGGACTATTCACTGATTGGTTGCCGATAATTGTGTCCAACGATGGCAATGCTGTTCAGGCCTTCTATTCTTCACATTTCTATTCTTCCTCTCATTCCTCATTAGCTCTCTGGCCCTTCATTTGGCCCAAAGTTCAGAACTGCTGTGCTTTTGCTCCCAATATGACGATTGCTTGTGCGCAGTCGCACAACCAGTGCTCGTGTTTTGCAATCACTATTAGTCTGATTTCTCCGCGTGAATGACAACAATTGAGATGAAAATGAATGAAAGCTTTTTGAAAACTTATATTTTGCGCCAAAGAATGAAAAAGAAACAAGGTAAGGGGAGGGGAGGGGCAAAAGAGGGGCAATCATACCCTTATTCTGTTTCCCCTTTTAGAGATGGATCTGTCCATGTCTCTGCAGAGGCAGAAGCGCGAGGAGGAGATGAAGCGGTTTCGGGTGAAGATGTCTTTGGAAGAGCTCTCTCAGGGTTTGTCTTCTCTTTATTGTCTCAATTGTCTTCATATCTGCCATCAATTGTCTTCATTTGTCTCAGAGATGCAGAAGTTGGAGAAGAGACTGCTGGAACTGAAGCAAGAGAAGCACCAACTCTTCTCCCAACTGAAGAAAGTGCTCCACGAAGACGACCAGAAGCGGCGGTACAATAGATATCCGATTTCTATTCAATATTTCTCTATATTTCTAAACTCAAAGTCTCTTTCAATACATTCTTTGAACACTCTTTCCATTGGATATTCAGATATCGCGACCTCCAGTGGAACCACAACAACAACAACAGTCACGTGAGTACTCATAAGAACGCGACAACAATTGCAGTCAACTCTCAATTCCTTTCTCTCTGCAGAACAACAACTTCTTCGCTAACGAAGTGCACAACAATGGCAACCAATCAATGACCTCATCCTCGGCCGTAGTCCAGAGCAACCAACAACAACAACAGCAGCTCTATCAGCAACAAATGGTGTTTCAGCCCCAAACCCCCCCTTCCCTGCCCTTCTTCTCTTCCCCCCAACAGTCCTCTCTTCGACCCAACGCTTACCACAAGTTTAGTCCACATCTCGTCGCCAACAAAGCGCCGCCCATTCAGACCAGCGCTCGACCAATGAAACGCTCGCACGGTATCTAAGCTCAATTTTTGACGTAATCTATGAATGAACGAATCATTTGTGTCTCTCCCAGAGTCGCTGGAAGTGGTGCAGCCCACCCCCACCTCCAGCCAATCGTACAAGAGCTCTGCGGTGACGTACACGCCCTCCATTGCCAGTGAGTGCTCTCTCTATAATAGTCACGTGCAATCATATCTTCTCTCATTGCAGAGACGCATTTGGAGCAGAGCGTGAACGCCATGACGTATGCGATGAATAATAGCAATCAGTTTCACCCGTCGGTCATTCACTCGCAGCTCAACAATCCCTTCGTCGGACAACAGCGCGCACAACAACAACAACAACACAAATATCCGCAAAATTATTGACAAATTTTCGTTTATTTACATAAAAACTAAAACCAATTATAAGTAAAACTAAATTACAGTTAATTTACAATAAAATCGCGTTTAAGTGGACTTCGAGTTCTCCACAATTCCGTACAGTCGGTCGATGTCCATCTGGTAGAAGTCCTGGATGTTCTTCCGCCGCAGCTTCAGCGCCGCGGTCACGAGTCCCGTGTCGGGCAACCACTCCTCGGAGCAGAGCTTTATCTTTGTGGGGATTTCCGACTTTAGGAGAGATTCGGATTTGAGGGCAAAGAGACGCACTCTGGCCAACACCTCCGACGAGATGTCCCGATCTCTGCACAGCTCTTTGAAGCCCAGAGTCGGCTCTTTTCCCATCTTTTGGGCCAACGAGTGGACGGCTTTGGCGTTTGGAACGACCAGAGCGATGAGATATGAGTGGAAAGAGTCGCCGTAGACGCAGATGTTGTCCACGAGAGGGCAGGACTTCAACTCCGCCTCAATCTATACGAATAAGAGATCATGTGATGTGATGTCCAGTCATGTGATCTCTAATAGTATTCATTCATACCTTTCCCAGCGATATATACTCGCCCTGCTGCAACTTCACCAGATCCTTCTTCCGGTCCACGATTTTGACGCTTCCGTCGGCCATAATCTGCCCGATGTCTCCCGTGTGGAACCATTTGATGCCGTTCTCCTCGCGATAGCACTCTCTCGTGAGTTCGGGGTTCTTGTAGTAACCATTGGTGATGTTGTCCCCGCCCACCACAATCTCCCCCCGGGGGTGGGGCTTATCCGTGACCCTATAGTTGCCCTCAATCCAGTCCACGAGCTTCAGCTGCACGCCCTCCAGCGGTGCGCCCACTCGTCCCACACTCAGGTCGTTGAGGTCCATGAGAGTGGCGGAGGCGCAGGTCTCAGTCAGACCGTACCCTAAATCAGGAAAAGAATGAATCAATGAATCAAAGGAACCCCTAAAGGGTTTTATTGGGAGACAAACCCTGGAGCAGCTCTATGTTAAGACACGTGCGAATGAATTCGTGAGTTTCGGGCGCGAGCGGCGCACTCCCGACGGCCATTAGACGCACTCTTCCGCCCAAAAGAGCTCTGATTTTGCGACAAACGAGGAAATCGACGATTGGCTGCAAAGAGAGAGAGAGAGAGAGAGTGACGTCAGAGCTGTCAACCAATCAGATCAATGCTCACAGTATTGAAGCCTTTTTTCGTCCAAAACTTCTTGTAATCGATGGCGAAGTTGAAGATTGCGCGCGAGAGACGTCCCCTCTGTTCCGTTTGTTCGGTAATGCCTTTCCTGATGCGGTCCAGAATGAGGGGAACGCAGCACATGACTGTGGGTCCTGTTTTTCAAATAGAATTGCTTTTAGTTTCTATGGATATCTCGTGAATAAGAATCAAATACTGAGAAGAGTTGTGTCGCCTTTGGTTCCGCTTCTGATTCCCGTCGACTTGTCCGTCAGCGTGAGGGGAGTGGCGTAGCCCACGGACATGCCCAGCGAGAAGAAGAAGAGCTCTGCGGCCAACTCCAGCACGTGCGCCAAAGGCAGATATCCGCAGTAGACGTCTTGCGCGGTCAGAGCGTGCGAAATGGTGAAGAAGGCCTTAATTGCGTTCAGAAGGTTCTTGTGGCTGATCATCACGCCCTTGGGGATCCCTGTGCTCCCGGAAGTGTACATGAGCACGGCCGTGTCCTCCGGTTTGGGCGCCTCTCCGCGCGCCTGCAGATTGGATTCGCCCAACAGTTCCACCGAAGAGAAGGAATGGAATTGAATGCGCCTGCGCTGCTCTGAGCTGAACAATTGGTCCAAATCGGGCGCTTTGTGGCCCTCCATATACACTATTGAGCGCACGTGAGGCAAGCGGTCGGCAATGGGCGCCAATTTGGCCAAAAGGTCAAAGTTCGTGATGAGATGCGTCACTTCCGTCTCGTTTATCGCGTGCACAATGGCCTCCCGGCCCAGAGTCGCGTACAGAGTGGCCGCAGTGGCGCCCAATCGGAACAGCGCCTGACACGTGACCATCCATTCGAGACGCGTTTCGGCGAAAATGACGACATTCTCTCGGCTTCTGATCTGCGCATAGATTACGTCTTTTATATCGTTTTGTAAAAGAAAACATTGCTTATGAACGAACCCCAATGGAGAAGAGGCCGCGCGCGACCGCATCCACACGTGCGTCGATCTGGCGGTAAGAGAACCAGTGATAGTCTCCCAAAAGCACTTTCCGGAAGAGTTTGCCGTCGCTCTGGCGTTCGTCCTCTTCGCCGAAAACGGGCCGAAAGCCGAAGCACTGTTTGCCGTCGAAGACATCGACGGCGCGCGAGAAGAGCTCCGAAACGGTTTGGCACTCGTCGATGAAGTGTTTGGCTCTCTTGGGCTCTCTCGTGACTCTAACCCACGGACTGTAGGGCGAGGAGGGGTCCGTCTGCACGGCCTTCTGTCTCTGGCTCTCCCGAAGACGGTTCCAGGGCTTCTGCGCCAAGAAGTAGAGCGGATATGTAATGACGTCATAGACGCAGACCAACTGTAGTGAAGAAGTGATAGAATAAATAGAATAACAGAATTAATACAATTAATTAATAGAATATTTACTGATTTCAAGAGCGCGAGCGAGACATCAATTGCGAGACAATTGTCACTCATTTTGCGTTAATTGTGTTCTCAATGCGCGAGACTCTCAACGAATGTCTCATTTATTTCTGTTTCGCATTCTCTGTCCAATCGCTGATTCTGTGCTTTAGTGACGTCTCAGCGCGTGATTGGCTGAGAGTCAAAGTCACACCACTTTCACCTCATGTTTGAATCACATGCGCAATGAGACCATCGATGGACTGATTCATAGATCAGTAGACATGACGTCATCACTGTTTACATCCGTGACGTCACTCGTGAGTCCATTTTGTCAAAACATTTCTTTTATTGACGTAATCTATGTATGAGTAGAGACAAGACATTGAGTTCTCTCAACACTCGTGACAACAATATGACAAACAATGCACTTCTGGTCACGTTCTTCAAGTGCAACAAGTCGTTGGTCTCGCGATTCCTGCGCCGAAAGCACTTGCTTTTGGTGGCCGTCGTCTTGACTACAGTGGCGTTCATTGCGTTCAACGCTCTCAACAATGAGTCAAACGTTGTATGAAATCAATTGAAAATAATAGCAATAATTGTGTTAACAGTAATCGTCTTTCGATACACAGAATCCCAAATCCCAGAGCAGAGACTCCGAGAAGAACAGCAACAGAGCGAAGCACACGGGGGAGCGACTCTCCCAGCCCAGTCCCGCCCCTCCCCTCCCCTCGCAATCGGTGGACACCTCTAAGCCATACGTCGCGCGCAAACGTCTCGTTCACATCGACCTAAAGGGGGCGCCGCCTAAACTCGAATTCTACCGCAAAGTAATCCTCTCTCTCTCTAATCCTCTTTAATCCGTTAATTCTTTCGGCAGTTATTCCCTCTGTTGGCCTCTTTGGGCGCAAACGCTCTTCTCTTGGGTTTGTGTGACGTCATAACCACTACTCTAACTATTACTCTAACTATTACTGCCGCAGAATATGAGGATATGTTCCCTTTTGGCGGACTTCTGGCGCCGGTCTCCGCCCTCAACGCCTACACGCACTCACAAGTGGAGCAGTTGTTGTCTTTGGCGCACCAGAACCATCTGGAAGTGATTCCTCTCATTCAGACGTTCGGACACTTGGAGTTTGTGCTCAAACTGGAGCCGTTCGCGCGCTTTCGCGAAGTCTCTCATCTGCCACAGGTCTGTCACGTGATAGTGATGTCTCAGAGCGATCACATGACTCCTCCCCTCCCCTGCAGGCCATGTGTCCCACGCGCAACGGTTCCTTTGCCCTCATAGAGGCCATGGTGGATCAGGTGCTGGCTCTTCACCCGCGCGCGCGATATCTGCACATCGGGTGCGACGAAGTCTTTCATTTGGGTACTTCTCGTGCATTCCTTGCAAATCACGTGATTCTATTCCATTCATTCCTCTCTTAAGGCTATTGCGAGACGTGTCGCGCGCAGGACAGGGACTCTCTCTTCCTCAATCACGGTATGTTTGACACATGTTTCACCTTTGATCACATGTCACTGTCGCCTCTGTCTCTTCCAGTCTACAGAGTGGCCGAGTACGTGGTTCGCGCGCACAAAGTGATTCCCATAGTTTGGGACGACATGTTGCGTCAGATCCCGTCGGAGCGGATCAAAGAGTCGCGGATTGCGGACATAGGTTTGCACAGTGCGCATGCTCTAATTAGTAATTAGTAATTAACATGAATTACCACAAAGGGGTGGAGCCTATGATCTGGACGTACATTAAGGACATCTATCGGTTCATTCCGTTCTCGCAATTCATTCAATTCTCGCAACTCTTTCCGCACGTGTGGACCGCCTCTGCCTTCAAAGGTCTTATAGAGCACGTGCTCTTATACTGTGTAATGCTGACACGTGTCTAACACGTCTTTAGGTGCCTTCGGAGAGACTCTGACCGTTCCGAACGTGAGAATGCATTTGGAGAACAACATGGCCTGGATTGACGTGATGCGCGAGCAGGAGAAGAACTTCAAGGAGATCCGGGGCATTGCTATCACCGGATGGCAGCGATACGACCACTTGGCCACTCTCTGCGAACTGCTTCCGGTCAGTGCTTCCCCACAATGCACCCTGTTACCTTTGTGCCCCTTACATCCTGCTACATTCTCCTCCAATAGGCGGCGCTGCCATCGCTGGCCCTCAACCTCTTGACAGTGACCAGTGGTCAGTTTGAGGCCAAACACGTGTTCCAAGAGTTCGACCGCATAATGAGCTGTAGTTCGCGAATGAGCTCTGGGCGCGAGCCGTCTCTGGACATGTTTGAGAGCGACCCCTATCTCTTCGACAGGTATTACACGAATTGAATTGAATATCATTTGACACGTGATATGTCTCTCCACCCAAAGGACCCAAACCTGTCTCTTTCCCGCCTCCAATGTCTACAGACTGATGGAGACGCACGCGGAGACCATCAAACGCGTGAACGACTACTTATATGACGTCACTGTTCACAAGGCGTGGCTAACGGACTACAACGTCAGGTATTTCCCAAATGACGTCACTCTCACACTATTCACGTGATCTCTCTCTCAGACACAACATTTCGAGTCCCTTTCGCGTCGACGAAGGCATGTCTCGTGATTATAGCACGTGATCTTAGATTACATGAACTCTTGTCCACTGTTTAGGTCTTCAGGAGTACTCTTCGGTCTACTATAGTCTTCAGACGCTCTTAAGAACGGCCAAAGAGGCGCTCCAACAGGTCTACGACAAGTACACCACTTTCGGTGAGTTATGAGACGTTGACCTCTGACCCCATTGTGACCCCTTTGCTCTCTAGAATGGTTGGAAGAGAACGTTTACCCCTATTTGCTGAAAATGGAAACGCTTTTGAACAACTCTTTGGCGCTCAAGAGATCCAATTCGTGGCCCAAAAGACCGCTTCCAGTATTAGAGGATTTGGAGAGAAGAGTGAAAAGAGATAACCTCTGATCCCCTCATCACTTGACCTCTTTTGGTCCAAAACTAGTCATTAATTCATTCATTTTGTGTAAAAATTCATTCAAAAAGTGATAAAAAATAAATTAAAAGTCTTTTATTTGAATTCTATTTGCATTTCATTTCATTTCATTTGAATTGTTGCACGAGTTTCGCCGCCTTATAGTCGGCCCTCAATTGGACGAAATTCATTAAAATATTTCGCTCCAAATTCACCTGAAATTAGAGAAGCGCGAGATAACAATGCATTGGAATGAATGAATGAATACCTCTTCCAAAGAGTGCTTCAGATTCTCCGGAGCGACGATCAGCAGATTGAAGAGCGCGTGAAGACTACAGAGAGAAATGAATTGAGAAATGAATTGAGAAATGAATTGAGAAATGAATTGAGAAATGAATTGAGAAATGAATTGAGAAATGAATTGAAAGAGAAATGCAGTGAAGAGAACCTCTGGAAGAGTTGGTTCAGCAGAGGAATGGCGAACTTGGCCACGAGCCGTCGGTACTCGTTCACGTCGCAGATGGCCACCATTGCGCCCACAATGGAGAACTGGAACTGCTGGAAGTGGTCGTAGATGACGCGGTGAAGACGAACGCCCAGTTCGGTGAGCATTGTCTGCACGTTCTTGCCGTCCAAAGAGTCTCGCATCTGATCCAGGGCGCTCTGCACGAAGCGAACCACTTTGGCGCACGCCTTCAACAATAGTAATAGTAATGGTTAATAATCATTAATAATAGTAATCATTAGTCATCAATAGTTACGGGAGTGGTGGAGGCGAGGACCACGTCTTCCGTCTCCGGCTTGAAGTCCGTCTTCCGCTGCTCGCTCTGCAACAATGTGCGCACGTGTCCCACAATGGCGTTGAGAGTGCGCTCGAGACCCGCATTCACTTTGGTCTCCAACTGTTCGCAGATCTCGCGCTTCCTCTTCAGGCATTCGCCGTGTTTTGCAGTGTTGTGCACGAGAGGCAGAACACTGTCGACGAACTGCTTCTCAAACAGATGACAGATGGCGTTGCACTGACGCACGCTGTCCAGGAAGTGCAGCTCCGGAACCGCTAAAAGACAATTAAGACAATCAAAAGACAATTAAAAGAAAGACAATATCTTTGAATCTCTGCACTGACTTTGCGCGCTCTTGGCGTCGGGCGCGGGGATCTGCTGCAGACCCACTTCGATGGCGTAATCCAAGTGTTCCACACAAAGGAACTGCATCTGCAGCTGGAAGATCTGCAGCGCCGAAGAGGGGGCGTCGTTGGAGGCGCGCGCCAGAAGAGCGCACCTCTGGAGGGCCACTTTGGTCTCCTGAAGAATGCTGATGGCCACCTCTTCGCTGAGGAAGGTCTCGCCGCCGAAGTGGTCCTGGACACTGATCTGGATGTTGGCGAGAGTGCCGATCTGGATGTTGGCCCTCCCGATCTTGGCCTGGAGGTCGCGCCTGAGCTCGTGGATTCCTCCCGACTGGATCTGCTTCTTGTTGTGGTGTTTGCTTTCGTAGTATTTCTGCAAAATGTTTGAACACTTTTGACGGAAACGGAAACGCAATTAGAATCGGAAGTTAGAAATCACGTGTTTATCGAGAGGTCATGTGATTGGAATACCTTTTCGCGCAGACAATGCGTTTCGCACGCGATATAAGTGTCCAAATATCTGTGGAATATGTTTTTGGACATCTTCTGGAGGAAGAGAGGGTCGCAGCCCAGCACCTCCTCCTCGGCCAATCGCTGGCAGAGGGCCAGAGTGCGCGAGTAGAGGTCAAAGAGCTCGTGCAGGTACTTGTCCTCCTCGTGCCTGTCCAGGTGCAGTTGGAGCCGCTGTCGCACGAACTCCTGGATCTTGCCGTGGAAGAGGTTGAGCACGAACTTGGACATGACCGGGTGCTCCTGCGCCACGAACACCTCTTTCACCACTTTCTCGTTCTTCTTCAGCAGAGGAATGACGTCAGCGAAGATGTTGTTGTTCTGATTGGTCGCTATGGAGACCGACGTTTGGCTCAGTTCTATGAAAGCGTCCACACATTGAGAGAAACCCTATAATAGTTTGCAATTGTTGTCAGCGCGCGATCTAATGCTCTCCTGAAGTACCTTAAAGTGCGAGAGAATGGACGCCATCTCACGCATGCGCTCCTTCTGGTCACTGCGCTGGGCTCTCCTATAGAGAGGGAATTAAGAGAGGATTAAGAGAAGACTTATATTGACTACAATTGTCACAAATAAATACACGAATTCTTCGATTAATTCCCTTTCGATCGAATCGTATTTCGCGCTAATCCTCTGTCGCGCGCCGTCGAACTTGGCCCCGACGGGCAGCTCCTGCGCGATCAGGTGCAACTTCTGGATGACGTCCGCGCTTTCGGCCAGTTCGCTGACATTGCGGTCACTCATTGCGTCCCACAATTGACCGGAACTCTGAGACTCGCTCTCATTGTTGAGGAAATGCGCGAAACGACGCATAAGTTTCTGCGCTTCGCACTAAACAGAGGACACGTGAGAGACAGACAGTGACGTCACTTCTGTTCAAAAGAGCACTTACGGCTCGCGCGCGCGGAGTGTTCACGCCCTCCAACTGATCGCCCAAATAGACGACTTTGGCGGACACGGCGTCCAGTCGTTGGTCCAACTGCTCGAAGGAGGAGAGCGAGCGTCGCGTCCTTTCCTGCGTCGCAAACAATAGTAATACTAATAGTAATAGTAATTACTAATACTCATAGATCTCGTGGAGAATACCCTGATTTGGGCCAATCGCAGGTAATGCTGTTTCTCCTCTTCCTATCAATGAAATGAAATGAGATTTTGAGACAATTTATTCTTTAATTCACTTCACTCACCCTTAAAATCATTTCCAATCTCTCGCTCTTCTTCTCATTGTTGTCCAGAATTTGCTTCAAATCCTTAATTCCCGTAAAGAAGGCGTCGGAGAGACAGTTGGCGTCGAAGGCGTCGTTGTCATAGCGACCCGCAGTCGACCTCCAGGCCAGTCGTTCCACGAACTCATCAGGGTCAAAGGGGTCCTGAAGGGAGAGAGGAACGGTGTGAGAGAGAGAGTGCACAGGGAGAGGACAGACCTGTTCCAATTCGGAGAGAAATGAACTCATCGTTTGTTGTCTGTGACGTCACTAAACGCCCACAAATACAGTGCTCTCATTGGACGCGCATTACTATAGCGACGAGTGTTTGACACAAAATGGAAATCTCTTTGAATTTTATTCTTTACTTAAACCCAATGTTTAGACAGAAATGAATTTCGATTTTGAAAATATCTTTGAGAACCACTTAATCCGATGGGCGCTTATGGTGGGCGCGCTCTTCCAACTCGCGTGCATTGGAGCAGGTATTCAACCAATGAATGAGTGAATATCGTCTTAAATGTCATTGAATTACTCTTTCAGTGGTTTTCATTCCCGCAAACACTTCACTGAGTTTTGGAGCAAAGAGTGTCTCTGTTGAAGAGGAAGGGTTCCAACAACGACAACCCCACTCCTCCTCCGCGCACAAGAGGAAGAGCGAGAAGAAGAAGCGCAGATAAGACTAATAATGCAAACGAAAGCAAGACTTTTAATATGCAAATGAGTGAAAACACGTGTCTTTTGTTTACTTTTTTATTGCAATAAATATTTAAAAAACAAAAAACTCTAAAATCTCTTTCAAACGGAAGTCTCGCGAAAGACGGCAATAGAGGGCCTAAAGTCACCCAAATGTGTGCGCAAGACGTGCACATAGCGAGTCACTGTTCCCTGTGCTTCTTCCCTGTCCTCCTCTGTGTCCACTCCTGAGTCACTTTGTTCGGCGGGATCTGCAATGATTGCAAAGCAATGCAATGATTGGCCAAATTCTGTGACGTCATTACAACAAAAACGTCGCTCTCTTTCGTCGCGCGAAGAGTTCATCACAAGAGAAGGAGAGGGGGAGAGGTATGGCAGTGAGGAGTCATGCAGTGGTGACGTCATTACCTTTGAGTCCCAGCAGTTGGAAAGCGAGGAAAACGGGCTGAAAGAGAGATTGGATTAGGATTAGGATTAGTATGGGATTAGTAAGGGATTACCTTATGGTCAGAAATGATGCCGCACTCCCCGTCTCTGCAATAGTAATGGTTAAGAATAGTTAATATTAGTTAAGAATAGTTAA
>JAQGCG010000075.1:0-11326 GCA_034699285.1 Liacarus coracinus | reverse complement strand
TTTTTCTGCAATTGACTAATGATTTGTTAATAAAATATATTTTGAATATATTTGTGAATATTTATGATTACTATTAGTGATTAATGTATTCATATGTACTCTCGATATATGAATAGATCGGATATAATGGAGAGGTCTCTACACGAGGTCTCTGCCAGTGGTGGTTATCTACAGCAGCAGCAGAAGCAGCGACACTCTGTTCACTCTAACCATTCATCGCATTCTTCGCACAGTTCCCACACTTCACACTCTATCCATTTGAGTCCCCCTAACATTCCGGGCACTCGTGTATACCCATATCCGGGCACAACACAAGAACCGGTTGGCAATTCATACCACCATTCGGGCACACATTCGGCCGCAATTCCGCATCACTTGAGCTCATTGTATAATATGGGAGCCAATAGTCCGCACTCGGCCTCTGTTGCCAGTGTTGGCTCTGTTGGCTCTGTTGGGCCCCAAACCTATAGAGAGAACAACTATTCGGTGATTAGAACATAGAGTAATAGAGTTGACTCTAATATAGCTCTAATGACTCTGTATTACAGGTGGAGAGACATGAGAGACACGAGTATTCGCCAATCGATAGGTATAGGACTCGAAACGAATCGAATGAATTACACCATTCGAGTGGTGGCACTCATTCCACTACTGGTGTTTCCAGTGGTCAAAGTGGTCACAGCGGTCACAGTCAGCCCCCAGTAGTCCGAAGACGTCCATCACTTCTGCCACACGTCCAGACAAATGAGTACAATATAATGGGCTCGAGTGGAGCCCTGTCTTCACCCTATGTCAGAGACAGGTGTGACACCCATTCCTATTGACACTAAAGCCATTCCAATGACTCCATTAATTGTTTTGTTTAATTGTGTTGTTTAGGTATGAACTCTATCGTTACGCTCCCTATGATAGTCGTGCAAAAGGAACGAGTCTTCACTCGTCGTCACCCATGTCTTTGCCTGTGACTACAGTGAGCCAACACACGGGTCCATCGCCCATACATATGGTTCAGCACGGGTTACACCTGCCTGTAGGCCATCATCACCCACAACAAGCAATGGTCTCTTCACAACATTTGTCTCAATCACATATAGTTCAAGACATGTCTGACATTAATGTAAATAAGAGGCCGCGTCTCGGCTTCGCCAATGACTCGAGACCTTCACTCCATCAGCCCTTACTCATCGATACCAGAGATATAGTTGAAGTCAAAAAAGTAATTAATTCTAATCTCAATTGACATATAATATTATTCCCCTTTAGAACCATTAGAATTATTCTCGCAATTAATGCTTTAAACACTCAGTATATTAGAAATCAATAATTTATTGAATAAGAAATTTGATTATATTTTTTTGTATTAATTGAACAGAAATTAGATTATAGTTCTATAAAATAATAATAAAGTAGTAATAATTTGTATTAATGTTAATAGTGATGCCTATATCGGTATATATTGTATATTAGATATAATGCCATATAATTTGCACGTTTATAATAATTATAGGAACCGGCGTATACACCACAAGTTGAAGCCATTTCTCCTACTCTACCAAATGATGACATAAGACAAGACATGTCTCCATTGAAATCAACAAAAGATGAATTATTACAGAATATAAATAAAATCGATAGAGAAATACTTCAAACGGAATCACAAATTAATAAATTACGGAAAAAACACGTATGTATTGACTAAACAATTGTTTATTTGATTTATTTGATATTTAAATGAAATTTTTGATTGTTATAGCAAGAGTTAGAACTGGTCACAAATAAGCCCTCGGCTGACAATCAAGAACTACAGGACAATTCAGGCCTCGAATCCAAACAACTGAGTGTCGCACAACTCATCTATTCAGACAACAAAGTAAAACCATTTGATTCCTTCTTTTGATTTTATACGGTATCTAATGATTGAATAATTGATAATTTTTAGGCCAAAACACTCAAAGCTCATTCACAGTTTGATAAATTGGGACCAATTATTGAACTGGTATTTGATTTAATGAATTGTTTGATTCGATTGTAATTGAAATGACTGTTTGTGTTTATGTTTCAGCCCCTGTATAACCAGCCGTCGGACACTCCTATATATCACGAAAATAAACGAAAATTTATTAGTTTTAAGAATAAATTAATTTTATTTTTTAAGAAGAGATATCAAGAGAAACAGCTGAGGGAACGGTACTTAACCGACACTTACGATGATTTGATGCTCTCTTGGCTCAAGAAATTAGAGAAAAAAGAAACGAATCCAACAAAAAAGTCAAAAGACATTAAATTAAGAGAATATTTTGAGAAACAATTTCCTGAACTGAGAAAACAACGCGAAGATAAGGAAAGGTTTTCTCGTGTCGGACAACGCATTAGGAGTGACGCAGAACTCGAAGAAATTATGGACGGATTACAAGAACAAGAATTAGAGGACAAAAAGATGAGAAGTTATGCTGTGATTCCACCCATTCTTTTAGATTCGAGACATAAAAAACATTATTTTATTAATCGGAACGGAATAATTGAGGACCCGATGGCCGAATACAAAGACAGACAAATGCTTAACATATGGACGGATCCGGAAAAGGAGTTGTTTAGAGAAAAGTATTTACAGCACCCGAAGAATTTTGGACTCATTGCCAGCTTTTTAGATCGAAAAAGTGTTTCAGAATGTGTTCAATACTATTATCTCTCGAAAAAAGGAGAGAATTATAAACAATTGCTTAGAAAACAGGTGAAAAAACGTACCCGTGCTCTCGTGAAAGCACAACAACAACAGCAACAACAACAACAACAGCAGCAACAACAACAACAACAGGCAATTGCAGTGCAGGCACAGTCACAACCACAGCACAGGCCATCTCCCAGTGTTGTGAATCGACAACAAAATGCGGAAGAAATTACGAAAAATACGACAACAATATTGACAACAACTACGACGACTACAACAACAACAACAACCAGTTGTGTAGTCACTTCTGCAGTGAACACAACGACCACTACTAATACAAGCGTTTGTAGTGTAAGCCAAGTGAGTGAATCGGCTAATGATAGTGTGACGACTGCCAGTGCTATGCCTGACATAAAAGAGGAGTCTATTGTTCACACAAATAGTGATATTATTAGTGATAACGAAGAAAACAATGAAAACAATAGTTCGACATGTGATACAACACATCAGTGCTGTCTTTGCGACTCCAAAGTTGAAAACTTTTCCAAATCACGACCTGTGACTCAATCAAATTTAAGTCTTTATAACATAAGCAATAATGGCTTCAAACAAGGAATGAGAGTATGTCTTATGTGCCACTTCAAGAACGTCCGGCGCCACTGTCCGGTGCCTTCGTGTAAGACTCCTCGAAGAAAAGTTAAACGATTGAAATCATTACCTCAATTGTGGTTTGATTTGAGTGCAGAGGCCCGACAGCTCTATGCAAATGAACTGAATGTTCCATTGGATGTGCGGACAGCGTGTCCGCGATGTGTGATGAGAGTGAGTCGAAGGATAGGGTTGATTACGCCATCTGATCGGACGGATAGGACAGACATTAACCAAAATAGTGAAAGTTTAGCCCAATTGTCGTGGAATGAGAATGAGATACAAATAATGAAAAGCTCTATTAGAGAAGTGGGCAAAAATTGGAGTGCAATTGCGGCTCAGGTGCGCACTAAGACTGATGTCGAGTGCCGGGACTTCTATTTGAGCCAAAAATATTCTCTGAATTTAAATAAAATCCTAAAAGAATTTATGATTAATTCGGGTAAAACAGGAAAAAGTCATGACTCGGACTCTGAAGAGTACTGGAATGACATGAGCGATGGCGACAGCGAAGAGACATCCAGTGCTGAGGAAGGGAATGACAGGTGTAATAGTGATACAGCCAGTGCTTCGAGTCCTATAAATAAGACCATCGAAGACATGGATCACAACATTAAGTCAATTAACGAGAAGAGAGAGAATACCAGCCGTTTGTCGACTAATAATAATTTTAATAAACTTCAAGACTATAAGGGTTTGAGTGCTTCGCAAACGAGTCTTAAAAGCGATTACGACAGCAGTGCAACTATGAGTGCCGATGAGGGACAGGGAAATGGGGATAACGAACGGCTCTCCTCATCGCCGGCAGTGAGTCTGCCTCCCAGAGCCAACTCAGCTATGCCTGTGTTTCCCCCATCCAATAACATATACTTCCAGCACCAGTCTATTGACAAACACGTACGACCGGCCAGTCATGACGCGGCCTTTGCTGTAGATATGGTGAGCAAAGCCTCGCACTCGCCATCAGTATTGCGAACATCGGAATCAACTAATAGTATAAACAGTCGTCAAAAAGTGCCCCCATTTCTCATTAACCCAAACGCCCCCTCAGCCACCCAGACATCTGTCTCCTCATCAATGGTAGCAAATGTGAACAAAGAGGAGCCGACGTGTGTCCGGGATTTGATATATCAGGCCATTGAGATGAGTCTTCAGACACCACTGAAGCCAATGCGCAATAATTCGCAGCCAATTGTCAACAATGAGAGCAATAAATTGGACTCAAATGACTCAATCAATTCCAATGTCTATCCGTTGCCAATCATTAAACGCGAGAATATGTTGGACACAAGTAGAGAGAGTCCGTCGCGAATACTATATAAAAACCCAGACCTGCAGAGACCCGAGGGGTTAGCTATGATGGCCTCCTATTCACATCATTTGAGTCCATCTCCCGGTCACGGATCGCACCCGTATGTCATTGAAACAGACGACTATGAGGTGCAAGACTTGAGCAAAAAGGACAGACGTATTGATAATTACAGTCCATCGATGAAAGACAAAGTTCTGTCCCATCGAAATGAATATCCGTTTGGGTTAATACCGACCGCACATTCCAACCAAAATTGTGTCTCAACTCCAGTCAATGAACCCAATGTTGAGACAAAAGACACTTACAATTTGATGAAACACCCGGACCCGAGTCGACACATGAACTCTAGTTATGCTCTAAACGAACGAATCCATTCACAGGATATCCAATCGCGAGCCTCGCCTTCAAACAGAGGGTTCAATAAAATGTCTTTGACTCGAGGCAGTCCTGTTCCACCGCCGCCCCCATTGATTACGTCAGGAAAAGCGAATCAATCGTATTCTCAATTGTCACCGAAGATGTATAGAGAAAAATTGGTTCCCGTGTCGGCCCCGAGCGGTGGCTCAATAACACAGGGAACTCCTGGAATACCACAACCAAATAGTTTTGCTTTTGGCCCCAATAGATATGAAGGACTTCTCCGCCAAATTCCATCTGTGGTCCATAAGGAGGGCTCTATAACTCTGGGCACTCCTCTAATGGCCGGAAACTCTAATTTGCCCATTGATCACAACAGAAGGAAAAGTGAGGCAATGGTGACCTCTGACCAGAATAGACAGGAATTGGTTTCTCGCAATAACGTAGTCTATGACCCATCGAGTGTGGATCAATACTATCGACGTTCGCCTCCGCCCAGTCATCCCTATTCGCCTGGTTTTCAACAAAATGCTTATAAAATGAATAAATCTGTGTTTCATAAGGAATCACAGCTCAGTTCCAATCAAATTATGATTGACTTCAATACATCCAAACAAATGCTTACAAGACGTGGAAGTAATTCGAGTGAGAAAGACGGGCGCAGTTCCACTCCAATCCACGGCCAAATAGATTCACGTAGTGTTCATAACGAGCAGAAGATGTCTACACAAAACAGAATCACAAACTCTTATCCGAATTATGTGCAGAACTCAAACAATTCTCCCGTTCCGTCAATGCCTCCGTCTGTATATTCAGATCGAGTGCCACATCGAGAAAGTCAGTCACAAATAGTGGGCTCATCTGAAGGTCATCTCAATCAATGGTCCCGTCACTCATCCATAGGAGCACAGAGTCCTAATTATGTGAGTTTAGAATCTGGATTTTTACTCAAGAATTTTATTTTAATTTATATGATTTGATTGAATATAAATAATTGTGTTTTGAGTGAATTATAATAATATAATTGATTTGTTTTACACCAATAGAGTCGTCAGAATGTGATCCAACACTGGAACGCATCGAATGCCAAACAATCAGTTATACAAACGCCTAAATCTAGTTCTCCGCGCGAATACAGACCAGAAGTGATTAGTCCTATAACGCACTCAGTTATGAGAAGTTCAATGCCCTCTCAGGTGCCGATCACTTCTTCACTATACAGTCCATCGCACGACGCGTTCACAACTCTGGTCAATGCGGCCGCAGCTCAACAGAGTTTGGCCGTTCCTAATCTGGAGCGAAGATCTGTTGCCAACTCTGGTTTGCGAATCGATGCCTCTATTCGTTCAAACATTAAAGACAAGCCCAGTGTTGAGGGATTGGAGAAGTCGTTAATGGAAATGCATGGAAGGCCTCGAAACTATTCGGACAACGAGTCGACCAAAAGTGAGGACAAATTGAGAAGTGTTTCGCACGAAAACGAATCGAAACTCTATTCAAGCAATCGATCGATTGGAGCCGTGACTGACGACTATGTCTATGCTTTGGAACAGAGGAGACGTCTAGAGTTGGAACGACACGAATACCCGGATTTGGAACGACAGCGCTATAGCAGATCTGTGAACGACCAACAGAGCGCTGGTATATCTCAGCCGAGTTTAAGGTTCTCTCGCGAGCCCTTCTCTAGAGAACAGTTCGAAAGAGAACTGAGACAACCAACAGATCCGGTGGTCAGACATGCGAATGAACACAATTTCCGAATGAAATGTAACGACGATTTAGAACTACTGTCTGAGTCACGACATAACATGTCTGGTGTGAGACCACAAGTGAGTGAATTGGATAACGAGGCGTCAAAACTGTTTTCCCAATCGTTCCAAAAGGACAACCAGAAGAGCAACTCTTCACGCGGACAGTTCACGGCCGCCAACTTAATTGACGCCATTATTACACATCAAATAAATTCATCGACAGAATCGCCAAATAATAAAACCAATAATTCAGTCAACAATTCTGCTCCTATTGTAAGCGAAGCCCAAACGGGAGTGGACTCTCTGTTCGCCAGATATAGAAACCCTGAGAAACAAATGTCGGCTCAATATCCCAATCGAGAAGAAGTGGTGACAATAGCTGACAGTCCAGACTCAGAGAAGTCGTACCCAACAAATGAGAGATTAGCTCCCATTCCGAACACAACCATTGCCCACAACCCACACAATCCATCGGAATATTCTACTAAAAACATAACTTTAAACGAAAGAATCGCAACAATTATTTCCAAAAATTATAGTAATGACAGCCGAAGTGCAGCCAATGCTCTCATCCAAATGGACTCACGAAGCAGTCCAACCATCTATGGTAAGCCATCGCTAGCATTAGAGCCTCGAAACTCAATGCCACCCGTCTCGGGCTCTGTCCCGTCCACTGTTCTCGAAGGTATCGCTGCCACAGCTGTTTCGAACGCCACACCAGAGGCCAACACCGGTGTGAATCATTCGCCACCGCATTCGAGTTGGAAATTGAGGAAAGCATTACAACAGGACAAAGAGGGAAGAGATGGAAGGGAGTCAGACGAACGACAAATCATTAGAATAGTGCAAAATATGTCGCCAAAGGAAAGAGCTGTATATCCAACACGAGTGGAATCGAGCTCTCCTGCATTGAGTCATTATAACGTTGAGCCCATTTCACCGCCCAATCATTCGACTGATAGCAGTCCCCAAATGAGCACATCGTTCAACACAACAATGCAGACTCAGTGGTCGCCTACCAGTGCTGTTCAAAGTGCTATAACTAATCGACACATTTATAGCGCCGACAGTTCAGAGAATCTATCGAAACAATCGCATCAATCGGTGACCACAAGTAATATAACGAATCCAAACCATAATTCAAACGCCAATCGCACAAATCCTTCTCAAATCGGTTTATCGCCTTTGGATTACGTGAAGAATAAAATCGTTGAAGTGATGAGAACTACAAGCGATGAGACAAACGATGATTTGAACAAACGGTCCAATAATGAGATGCAATCGATTCAACAAAACGAAAAAATGAATGTAAATCTAAATATAAATACAAATCGAGAGGAAAAGGACTCGAAATCTAGTGTCAGTTCAAATGTTAACGAAAGAGACATATATTCGACGAATAGAGCGAATAATTTAAAGCGAGAAAAATCCAAATCTCCTCCAACTGGTGACACACATAAGAGTTCCATGAGTTCATTGCCATCCCAGTCGTGGTCATCAGCCCCGCCCTCGACGTCTCCTTCGAGTTCACAAAATGCTATACTCATTGAAGACAGTGAAGACACAGATGAAAGCCCAGCGAAGAAAGTGAGAAGAATTTCAGAACAAGAGTCCAGTGTTTGTGAAAAAGTTGAAACTTCGACAACACTTTCAAAGACAACAATTGGCGAAACGAGTAATAAATGGAATGATTGCGAGACAACTATAACTCAGAGTTCGGCACAAGAAGTGAATAAATCAGACGAAAGTGTTAGCAATGAAAACACACAAAACATCTCGTCGTCAGAGAGTGAAGAGAAACCAAAAGCATTGAATAGAGAAAAGTCCAACTGTGAGGTGAGTTCTGCGGGCAGTGACCACATGTCCTCCAATAAACAGGAGCTCAGCCACATGTATGTGGCCGACAGTCCCAATTCAGTCAATTCTCCCGGAGAAATGGTAATCGACGAGTCGGACCACAACCTCCTGACCACCTCTTGTGTGTCGCCCACAGACAAGACCGACAGTGAGCCCATTCCGCCCACTTCTAGCACTCAATCAACACAACAGAGCCTAATATCAACTTCTGATATACAGAAAAGTGATTCGTCGAACGGGTGCCACAAAACAGCACTTATAGGTTCCAGCAGTGAGAGTATGGCCACTGATGTGCCCAATCAAAGCCATTCGATCTCGTCTTCGGTCATCGAATTAAAGAAAAGTCCGGTCGCAGTGAGCGGTGAGTCCAGTGTTGAGAACGAGTCGGCGCTGAAGGACACGAAACCGACGACGACTCCAGTGGTGGCCACACAGTCGGAGACATACAGTGCTCTGAACGCTGGTAACAGTGTTTCCAGTTCTGTAGTGCCGCCGACGGCCGCAGCCATGAGTGGTTTGGGCGACTCGACCACTGGTACCACTGGTAAAACAGTGGTCAACACATCCGGAGGTAATGATAATAAGAGTATTAGTAATAGTAGTACTAATGGGAGTAGTGGTGGACGTCTTAGCGATAATAACCTGTCCTTCGCATACAATTATTCATATTTGACGCCATTTTCAGTTTCGTCTTCGATTGGAATGTCCTCTTCTGTGGAAGCGCTGACTCAAAGCACTGGTAGCTCAAGCATCCAGTCATCGACCATCAGTGCCAGTGGAACGCCGACCAGTACTACACCAAACAATGTATTGGCCCCACAATACGAACCCCTTTCAGACGATGAATGAGAGGAATGCTTGGAATGAATGAATCAATGAATCGATAGTAGAGTTTATTTATTGAATTAATTAAATCATTGAAAATAACATTTCTATAGATTTCTATATATTTTTCAAATGCTGTGATATTTCGATTTGAGTGACGATTTCGATAATTATTGAACTTTTATTTCGATTTCAATTCACTGCCGATCAGTTCAATAGAAGCTAAGCTCACATCACATAAGCGAACATCACTTTTCATAATTAAACACTTTCTTACAGTGCCTTCAATGGCAACAACACTAATGTCTAAACAAATTTGAAATTAAGCTTAAAAAAGATCTCTTATTGTGTAAATTCATTATTTCATTGTTTATTAGCTTTTATTTAAACAGACATTGAATGAAAAGTTTATAATTTTATTTTGAAAAAAACGGTGCAATCGGTTAACACTTATCAGGTTTTGGATCTATAATTGAAAAAATCGCTCACAAATGTATACACAAATGTGTTTTATGTAAATATAATTATAATTAATTAATACAATTATAAAATTAGTTTTAATGCTTTTTCATTATTTGTATAAAATTAAAGCCAATATTAGATTTTGTCCCCTTTGAGTGAAGTAAGTCCGGCGCGCATTATCTCATCCACTAATAGTAGATTACATGCAATGGTTGTACTGAAACAAAAGGAAATGCAATTTAGATATCGATATAGTTATCAATAGTTATAGAGTTTGGGCACTACTGACCAGGAATTGATGAGTTGGCGCTTCACTTTGAAATTGTCGAATATTCCCAAATCAATTGGATTTATGGGTTCACCACTGTTTAGGTCCACTCCAACCGCGACTTTTGAAGCGTTGTATTCTTGCAATAACTTAATTATGACGTCCTGTTGATCAAAGCCCGCATTAAAGGCCAGGGTTTTCGGTATAATAAGTACCGAATCAGCGAATGCCTGCACTCCTAACTGTGCTTTTCCTTTCACTTCATTCTTATATTTAATTAACTCTGAATACAGGGCCACTTCAAAAGCTCCGGCGCCCGGAATCACACACTTGTCTTCTATTGCATTCTTTATAGCTCTCAGTCCGTCATATATGGCATCCTTTGCCTGAACTATAGTGTGTTTATTCGGACCTTTTATAAGAATAGTCACCGACAATGGGTTTTTCAACTCTTCCACAAAAGTATATCTTTCTTCTCCTAATGTGTGCTCATATACCTGACCCGCGAATCCCAAACACTCAGGAGTTAACTCATCCAAAGAGTTCATAGGAAAGCCCCCACAGGCCAGAGTCAGTCTTTCCATATTTCTTCGTTTAGCCCTTCGGAGAGCAACGATTCCGGCTCTGGAGAGACTGTCCAAAGAGATGGGATCTATTCCCTGTTGGTTTATCACAACAAAATTCATACCACTTTATGAATAAACTAAATCAATACAAACACTTTAGGATTAATATAATCCTTATTTCATCCATAGCTCAACATTGTGTCAATCACTCCATGGATTGAGAAAATGCAAACAATATTAAGAGTTGTGACAAATCAACACAAAAGTATTGGAATCACCAGAGATATGGTTATTGAATGTTAAAACTAATTAAATCAATACTTGTTCGAGACTAAAAAATTAATAAAATCAAGATTTATTTTAATTCAAATCCAATCCCTAAATTCATATATTTTTTAAAAAGTACATCGCCCCCCCCCTCCCCCCTTATGAGAACCTGGCCTATCTTGCAACCGAGAAGTTTTAAATTTTCATATAGTAGACATCATTACCAACATATTGTCTGCTGGGCAAAATTTTCTGGGGGCTATGGTTTGGCTTCTAGAGGGGTTCAAAAAGTTTTAAAAAAGTAGTAGAATGCACGTATAGTACATATTATATATTAGGCAACAT
>JAQGCG010000074.1:0-11459 GCA_034699285.1 Liacarus coracinus | reverse complement strand
ACTTGTTTTTTTATTGGCTATTAAGCAGGCGCTAAGTCTGTGACCCACTGACCTCATATAATGTGCGCACACACTTACCAATACATAGATAGTTAAGAGACACACAAAGCCCATCATAAAAATTCAAGTGAACGCAGAAATTATAGAATATTAAAAAATTATTGCAAAAAATTGTGGTCAATATTAATTAGTATTTGTGATGAATGTACTGTTCCCTCTTTAAATTTGCAGGTGTGAAACCATTGCCAATGATAGAGAGGCGAGAAAATTGTTTCTTTAAAGTAGTTTAAAGTATTTTATAAAAAATAAAAAAAAATTTAGTCCACATTTTAGTGGATATAAGAATATAAGTCTGGAATCCAATTCTTCTCTGTCCCTCCTCTACATTACAATACATTCTCCAACGGAAGAGACCGTTAAGACAATACGATTAGAAAATACATTTAAAGCCAATTTTTAACACAAATATTATCTAAAGTACCGGAAAATCAGAAAATTTGTCCTAAAAATAAACTCAAAAATAAATTGTTTTAAAAATTTATTCTTTCGAACAGAAAAAAGGTATACAATAAGTGTTTTATACATTTCCATAACAACAGAATAAAGACGAGAGACCAGCAAATGATTTAATGTAACTATTATTATATAAAAAGAAAGAATACATAACAGAAAATCTATAACAAAAAATATTATACATATTATTATATGAAATAAATCTCTAATGTATTGAAAGAATAATATCACTTATAGATAGTGAACACCAATAGAAGACTTGGAGAATATAATATTAGACATAAATTTCTGTCACTATATGAATAGAACGGCAGTAAAAAAGGGCAGAGAATAAGTATTTTAATATAAAAATTTATATAATATATAAGAGAGCAGTGAAAGTGAACAATAATAATAGTAAAAAGAAGTTTTGTGTGAAAAAAAACTGATGAACCGAAAAATCAGTTGCGATTGACTAATGCCTAAGCGATTGAAATAAGAGTTTCTCTTTTTATTATAAAAATAAGTAATACTTTCACTCTTTTCTCTCTATTCTCTACTCTTCTCAATGACACACAACAATAAAATTGAAGAGAAAGAGAGAGAAACTGTAAAAAACTGGTTAACAGAGAAATAACATAATAAAGAATTCAAGGCATCAATTGCTTTATGAGGAGAGAGAGCACCAGTAGTTCTCTTGAAGCACATCTGCTTTTTTTACTCTTTCCTAAAGCTCATGGAGAGTGGCGTAAGAGTAAGGAATACGAGTGACTGAAGAAATTCAAACGAATTCAACGGGAATTTCCCACGAATTCAGAGCCAAAGAGTAGGCATAAGAAGAAGAGGAATAATGAGAAGAATATATCAGATATAATGTTATATATAATATGTATGTATAGATGTATAAGTGATATGAGCGCCAAAAACTATACGTCCGTTCATTCAATAGCACGTGTATTCATCTCAACAGTGGAAGCGATGTTACGATCCTTTGAGGAACGTCTTAGAAGTTAAAGCAACTAAAAGAGTGGTATATATCGTCTCACTATAGAGGGTTAGCACTCAACTGAATCATACAAATCGCTAAACAATTTTTTTTCTATAAGTTTTTCAGATCTTATGTGTTATTATGCAAAATAGCCGAACAGTCAGTGTGTGTTTGAGGAAAATGAATGAGAAATTCTATCATCAGATGTTTGCACATGTCATCAGTTGTTGGGCAGAGAGTGAGAGTGAATGAGTTGCCATTGACTGGGAGTGCCGTTTAATGGATAATCATTTTGAATATTGTTGAATGTCTTTCTCATAGAAGCAGAGAATAACTTATAGTTAAGAATAACTTTTAATCGGCTACTCATTCAACAGTAGGTCAAAAGGAGACGACAGACAAGAAATAAATCGTTTTTTGTGTCCATATTTTGAAACATTTTCTAAAATTCGATCTCTTTTTTTCTTTTCAATTCATTTTAAAAACTATTCAATACTCGGAAAATGAGTGAAACAGACATAACATTAAGTAGAAGTAAAATATTTTCCAATGCTTTTAAACCGCTTTTTCCTCTAATAAAACTACTTTTCCTTTCATTATAAACCGTTTGTTAGACTCATTAAAATAATTTAATGATTAAACCATTAAATAAGAAAATATTTTCAATTATTAGATTAAATAAAAAAAAGCAAAAAAGAATTTTCGTATAATTTCTAATTATGTTCTGATCAACAATAATAACAACTTTATAATTATTTTAAGTACAGGTAATGAAAATCTTTCTGAAATAGAAAGGCATTGAAAAAAAAGTATTCAACAGCTCTTCTCGAAAAGAATTTCTATTTGTTTGAAATTAAAATTATGCAGTAATTGACACAAACATAATGTTTAGATAGCAATCAAAATACAAACTAAAACTTCAATATATGGCCGGAGAGGAGAGGAGAGAGAGAAAGCCTCAAAAATCAAAATGCGATTCAAAAAACATTTTAATTCTCCTGTTTTCGCACAATAGATAGAGAATAAAAAAATATGTGGCAATAGGTTTGGAGGAGAGGGCGATTTTTGATTTTTTTTATGAAATACAAAACTAATGTAATTTTTTACGCTTGAAATTCTAGAGATGCAGTTCTATGCAATAGCACAGGTATATATGCAGTATATACAAGAGTATATGGGTATAACATGTAAAACCAGTTCACAACCAAAAATGTGTTTCGCAAATAATTCCATTCCATTGCATATCAAAAGCAAATATGTATTGGATTTTCCAATATTTGTCTTAATATTGATTTCGTCCATATATTGAGAGTACAGTAAGATATTTGGCTGTTATTAGATCTGTGTTTCAAATGTATGATAAATATAGAAAAGAGTTATTCCAAAGCAAGGAATTTAAGCTCGAATTCCGCTTAAATGTATTGAATATAGAATAAGAGCAGAACTCACATAGAATTTGGGCTTTTATTAGTGTATTTGTGTTTTGGCGTAATTGAAACAAGAATTGTGTTATAAATGGGATTTTGAGTTCGAGTGATGTATTGAAGAGGAAAAGTTGTGCTCAATATTACGATTATAAAACTGGAGAGAGAATGACAGGACAGTCCCATTAAAATAGACCAGTGCTTAGGGTATAAGCATATCATAAATACTGCATAAAGAGAGCGAATGAGAGAGTGAAGCCATACATAGAATACTACTGTTGAGCTAAATCTCTATACACTTAGATCTGTGGAGAGCACACAGAGTACAGAGTGAGGGGAGGGGGTATACAAACACAACAATTCCCTTCACTTGCTTTCTGATGCACCTCACATACATAGAGCAGAACTACCAGTGCTTTCAATTGAACCACTGCCTCAGACAAGAATGCCTTCGGGACAGGAAGAATAAACAGGTAGAAAAATGGTTGCACACATACATTATAAGAGAGGGACTCAAGTGAGTACTGCTCAACAGTTAGGGAGTATTGGAAGAGAGTAGAGGAGTAGAGTCGCGCACCTAAAGACCCAATATTTGTTCCTTAAAAATGTTTCGGAACTATAATAATAATAGATGTAAATCAACTAAAAAAGAGATCCAAATCCATGAGTTCTGAGAGAGAGTGAGAGCACAGTCGAGGAAAATATAAGTATAGAAGAGATGAAAGTTCTTAAACGCTTATAATATTTTGATTTCCATTAAAATAGAGAGCGAAAGGAACAGAAGAGCAGAACAAGAGAGTGAGTAAAATACGGGACAACCATTCCATTTGATAGGTTCGGTCGAGAAAATTAGGGGAAAATTTTCACTCTTGTATTTAAGGGTCTGGAGTGCAGTGAGATTTTGATGGATGATTGAGAACACATATTATAAACATTAGAATAGTGTAAGAGATGGCCATATGGACAGACAGATCCTCAAACAGTAATCACAATTTATAGAATACTCTGTGCTCTCTATATATAAAATGGGAGGCACTCTATCTCACACTCACTAACTTATTCAGTGCAATCATTATATCACAACATAAGCGATACAATAAAATACAATATAATGTCAAAAAATATTGCATTACTTTTAGAGAATAATAACAACAATAATGTGAATCAAACGCATGAATATTATTATAAATACATTTATTTAAAGCATAAAAAATAATTTCTTTATAATAAAAATAAAAGTTTGAAAAAAAAGGAAATTTAGGACAAATATATATACATTATTCCAATTGGAATACTATTAGAATACCAGTGCAATGCATGTCTATGTGTGAGAAGTAGTGCACCAAAACTACACTGTTTTTTGTTTAAATAGAGGGATCGGAGAGAATGAAAACAACATGTATTGAGTCAATTGGCAAACAGTGATAGAGAAATAACGAAAACACAAATACATGTGAATTGAGGATAGATTTTAATGTTTAACACAAATCGAATTAAAAAAGAGAAACAGAAATATTGAAAAAGAGAATATATATATATTAAATAAATCAATTGGTGCTCACAAAACATGTGCCAAAAAGCTCACAGAACTAATAGCACACATATATGAGAGCACTTAATACATAAAAGTGACTAAATATGCACTAAAAACGCTATAATCAGTGAAAATGAGAATAAATAAAATGTAAACGAAATATAAAAATTGTGATAAACAGTGGAGAGAAGAGAGAACTGAGCAAAACTGATAATAATTAAGAGATAATATGAGCTTATGCCCAGAGAACAACCAGAACTCGCTCTCTATGGCTACCAGTGCTCTGACAGAGGGCTTATTGGCGTCAATTTGCTTATAGCTATAGCATATAGTACTGGGAGAGGGAGAGAGAGGCTGTAAAACGCCATTTACTGTATATATTGGGCCCTAATTTTCACTTTAGTCCTCTCCCGCAAAATGTCATTTAGAGAGGAACTGGCAATTGGGTGTCGCTAACAACTTATATATGTATGTGTGTCTGTCGAGTGTATGTTCGCCCAGATATGTACCCAAAAATTTGTTCAATAAATACAATACAACTTAAGCAGTGGTTCACAACAATAAATACAATTATTTATTATATAATTCAATACATTCTTAGGGATAATACAGTAATACTACTTATTTGATGCCAATTGTCGTTTTCAATGCATATAATGTACAAAATATATCATTCATTCCTCACTTTCTAGTTCTCAACAAAATATATACAATATTTTACATTAGAATTAAAACCGAATAGAATTAAAGTTTCATAAATTCAAATCTTATCTATTGGTTCGACAGAAAAACGTATATTTGTTTCCAAAGTTATCGAAAGTTTTTCCTCTCATTCTGTGTCGCTCTCGTGAAAAGACTAAGTACTCTCTCTTCGATAGTGAAGTGAAAAAAACTGATAAATTATATGAATTCTGTGTTTAAATGTTATCACACTATGTGTGTGCAGAACAGACCAGAATTGATATCAAACAAAAAACAAAAAACTCAGATATGATTACGCGATATAAGACTTATGAGAGTAGACTTTAATACAGTGTTTGGAAATAAATGTCTAATTCAATGCATATGTAATAAAATTAGCAATTTTTCAAACACTCAAATGCATTGCAATTGAAAATTAATAGAATGAGAGGAGAGATATCATAATTAAGAGAGTGTTAGCACATAAACCCATAGTAACCTTCAACCTGAAAGTCAATAGACATCACTAAAAACTGCATTTTTCAACAAAACTACTAATATTTTATGATAACATATATTAAGTTAATTAAAGGAATAAAGACAAAAATGTTTGAGCAGTGAATTTCACTCTTACAGAAAAAAATATATAATTTCTCCGTTCAATAGATAAGAAATATATTTAACGAAAAATTATGAAACAATTAACGGAATAATAGATAATACAAAACAAACAAAAATACTATCACTAGAAAAATGTTAAAGATTTAAATACTCTGTATATATAAAAGTCAATAAATAAGAGCAAAAGGATATCTAATAAATTGGTTTTTAAGAGAAATTCTTAAGAGAAAGTTTTCACACATAGTATTCACAACAAAATAAATGGACAAAAAAAATTGAATACAATTTCATAACTGGAAAAAAGCGATAAAAAAATTCGTAAATTATGTGTTAATTATCTCAAATATGATAGCATTAAATTGCAGCCAATGATAGCCACATATTATATATTAAATAATTTCTTTATTAAATTTGACTGAAATGTTAAAATAGGGGTTAATTCGTATTAGAGTTAATTCACAAAAAGAGTAAGTGTTTGTTAGCAATAATTGTAACGATAATCGTCACCTAATTTTACAATTTTGAATATTATGGTGTAATTTCGTATATAAAATACTAAATTCTAATTAATATGAAAATGAATGACAAAATATAATAATCAAAGAATTAAAATAAAGTATATCTAAAAAGTTTGCGAAGAAAAAACAAATGAAAACGAGTGGAAACGAACACTTATTATGTAATATTAAGTAATATTATATTCAATTGTATGGAAAAGTCTTTATACTATTATATAAATCATTCATATATTTGTAACGCTATTTATTAATTTTCGTAATTAATTTATCGCATAATCTATTGTTCACACATTCGGCAGTCAATTGTGTGGCAATAGTCAGAGAAAAAAAAGTGAAAACAATAATATAGAAACCATTTCAACCATTAAATGGCTTATTATTCAAATTAATGCCTAATAAGTGTTTGGGAGAGAAAAACGAGTGAAAATAAAATAAAATAGTTTTTTAGGTTTTCGGTACTCAATAAAAGTTATAGAAAGTGAGACAAAAAACTAGTTAATCCGTCAGTCAGTTCACAACAAAATATAAGCCAACAAATTATTGCATAACTAATGCCTAACCATATATCCAAAAGTGCTCAGAGCACATATACATACAATTTTTTAATTTCTTGCAAACGAACACTACATTACATAACTATAATTTCATGTGTTATACAAATTAAAGTGTAAAATACAAAATACATTTCATATCGTAATAAACAGAATATTACATAAACACAGTGGAGAAGTGAGTTGTATGTGTGCTATATTAGCGATATATTCATGAAAAAACAAAAACAACAAAATAAAGAATAAATAATAAACGAATTGAGAAAATGAAAGATTAAATAAATAAATGAGTGGAAGAGAAAAAAACATTCCATAAGTTAATCAATTAGCGAATGAATGGCAGAAATGGGAATAAAATATATTCTCAATTGAATTCTCAACACAAATAGCAGAGAAGTTTTTTTTGTAATTTTAAATAAAATAAATTTTTTGACACACTTTTTGTGTTGTATTTATTTTAATGTATTTGTAGTGCAGTTTCACTCACTTTACAACTCAATACAAATCACAAATTCACTAAAAACTCTTTTCGCTTCGTTTTCTCTTTTTTTCTAATTTAGCCTTAATTTCTAACATAAAAATCTCAAAAATTCAAATTAAAAAATGACTGATTGAATATAAAAGTGAAATGAGCTTAAGTTATGAGAAATTAAGTAAAAAGAAAAATTAGAAAATACGCTAAAAACACGAGATTTTAATTCATTATCTTTAGATTTAAATATAATTTAATTAAGGCTTTTAATAAAATTTCATTAATAGTTATGAGAAATGAAAAAAAAACCAAATAATTTTAAATAAACTTTAAAAACTATTAATTGAAATGTGTGTTACTGTTATGTAATTCAAACGATTTTTAAGGCCGAGAGAGAAGGAGAGGGAGAAAGAGAGAGATAGGGAGAGAGAGAGAGAGAGAGAGAGGGAGAGAGAGAGAGAGAGAGAGAGAATTCTACAAAATGAAAGTAAAACAACTTATTTAACAAAAAATTATTTTGAAAACTCCTTTCAAGTATTAAAATTTTTTTCCCATTATATCTATAAATGAGTTAAAAAAGTTAGGATTAATTGTCGCGCAATTGAGTGAAAAAGTAGTTATGCTTTTAATTCTAATTCATTTTCTCTTAAATTTTAATTTACTAATACTTAAAAATCAATTTCCATATAATTTATTGCTCACGTCTTACATACTGTGCAACACTTCTAAAAACAATTTTTTTCACGTTTATCTACAAAAATATATATAACTTATATATATATCTCTAAAATATATTTTAGAAAATATAATATTCTTCGGAACATTAGTTTCACTATTAAAGCGAACACTAAAATGAAAAGGAATGGGAGATTAAATATTGTATTTATATCTAAGATAAGTGTTTTTCTTTGAATTTAAAAATATAAATAAATTAAATGACAAATAAATAACAATTAATTTAAATGAAGCCAAGAGTTGAAACTAAATGAACACAAATTAGTTTTAAATTATATAAAATGTATTAAATAATTAAATCATTTATTTTAGTTAAAGAGATATTTTATGAGACAAATAAAATATAGACTAAAAAATTTCAGTTTAAAACACAAATTCTGTATTAAATACAGTATTTTTGAGCACAAGAGAAGAAAAAACAGAAGAATTTTGTTGTAAAAGCGATTGAGAGAGAGAAGAGAGGCCTCAAAATGATTTACAGTTCAATAACAATAACCTATT
The DNA here is from genome assembly GCA_034699285.1 of Liacarus coracinus. Lineage (NCBI taxonomy): Eukaryota > Metazoa > Arthropoda > Arachnida > Sarcoptiformes > Liacaridae > Liacarus > Liacarus coracinus. Next base: position 2,942 of record JAQGCG010000074.1, on the reverse strand, counting down.
GGTGGTCTTCAAAAATAGTATAAAAGAAAGGAATGGAAGGAAAACTCTTTGCCTCCCATTAAAAGGTATTTCAGATCGATTTACGATACGAACCCAAACAGTCAATCAATAGATTTTGGCGATAATCTTAAAAACCTATTGCAATGATTGAAATAACAATTTTTTACAGACTTAAAACTCACCCCTTTTTTCTTCTCAGTCTCTATAATCTAATTATTAGTATTGTTTTGTGAATGCCTTCAAGACATGACTTGAAACACACAAAATAACATTTTCTACTAAAAACATATAATTTAAGTCTTTATCTAAAAAAGTCTACAAAAATAAAACTTTAAACTGAAAACAAATAAAAAATTAAATATTAAGAAAACTATAAAATGAAATGTTATCTGAAAACAGAATTAATCATAACTTAATTAAAATTCATTTAATTTATCTTTAATTAAGTTTTAAATTATTTAAACACAGAAAAAGTAAGTTTTGTAAAAAATTAAATCAAAATAAATAATTGAATTTAAAAAAGTCGATAAACAAAAAAACAAATTAATTTAATTCTCATTTAAAAAAATCAATGTTTTCATCCGATCAAAGATCATGTAATCATTTCCATGACCTCTAAAAATAGTGCCTAAACTTGAATTCAATGCAAACAAATTACAACACAATTATTTCTCTCTTTATTTAAGTCCCGGAATCGACAGGCGATTAAAATACTTTTAAAACATTTAAAAGTTTTTTAAAAATTTCTATAATAAAATCCAGAAATTCATTAACAATTAAATCCATAGAAAGAGATAGAAAAGGAGATAAAAGAGAAAACACTTTTTGTCATATCGTTGTTAGCCTTGAAATTAGTTGTCGAAACCTTCCATTAAAAGCATCAAAAAGTTTTTTTTAAACAGAAATATAAAAAAAGAATTACTAAATCTAAAGCCAAGAAATTTTTCTTGAATTAATTGAATAAATAAATCGCTGAACAAAATTGTTTTTCTCTTCTCACTTATGTATAGTTTATAAAACAAATTCTGGGCTTCGATTAAATGGTTTAGTAGTAGTAGTAATAGTAGTGGTAGTGGTTATAAATGTAGTGGTTTTCTAACTCAGGGAGTAGTTTCTCAATTCAAAAGCACTAATTATTTATCGAAAATTTTTGATATTTTTTTAAATTTATTCCTAAAATGATTTGAAAATTATCTGATTATAAAAGAAATGAAAAAAATGGCATTTTTTATTAGGTTTTTAGGAGAAAACACTCCTGTTTTTTAAGAATAGCAAGTCTTATAAAAAAAATTAGCAATAATTCTGAATTCAAATAAAGTAACGAAAAAAATTTAGAAAAAATGTTTTCTCAAGTTATGTCTGGAATATCTATAAAAATACTTTTTTTTGACTGAAATTCAAATTTTCAAGTTTTTTCTTCAAATTATATTTCAGTTTAAAATAATTTGAGTAATAATTTTAAACAGAATTTCTTTATTTTTTTCAATACAATTCTTGAATTCTTAATAAAATTAATTTCCCTATAATTTATAATTCATTTTTTATATTGAAGTCTAAATAGTTTTTTTTGGTTAAAATTCATTAAATTTCTTAAGACTTTTACTTTAAAGAACCAAAAGATTGAGAATAAATGGAAAAATAAAGATCAGATAAAAAACTTCAAATAAATTATGTCTTAAATAAAATAATTGGACTCAAACTCAAACAAATGATAAATAAATTTTTTGTTAAGAGAGAGAAAAAATTAAGTCTTTAAACAAACAGCTAATCAATCAAATAAAGTGAGAGAAAACAGTGAAATAAATTCTCTCGAAATCAACCATTCATTCAATGAAATGTATTTTTGAGAAAAATGTGAAAAAGGATTGAATGAAATAAATTAAGTGAAAACATAAACTTTAACTCAAAGGTTAGGGAAATTCAATGGAAAAATATTATTAATTTTTGTTTTCTTTGAATGTTAGACAACATTAAACAAAATTAATGAAAATAAAGTACAAAGAAATTAAAACTCGTGAGAGAATTGTGAAAATGCACTGAAATTTAATTTGGCTCAAAGAGAATGAGAAAACATATTCTGCTTTAAAAACAAAATACGAATTATTTAAATTAGTCCCAAAGCACAGAGACTTGTGTTTTGAGACATTTTTGAAATACAGACTACAATACTAGAGATAACTCTCTCTCCGCTCTGTATCTCTTGGTTAGACTTTAAACCAATGTAGAGAAAAGAGACGTCTATTTCCTTTTTAAAATATATCGAAAATTGCATATAAAAAGTTGGGCCAAAGATCAGAGAGAAAAGTGTAATATATGTAATATAATATTACGAATGGATTAAAAAAAAGATTTTTCAGTAATGTTTCAAAGAATTCACTGCATTTATTGTGCTTAAAAAGAGGGATCATTTTATAAAAAACTATCACTTATTCAATACACAAATAAACTAATATTTTAATAAAATATTATTGATTGTTGTTTTCTAATTAAAGCAATTATTAAGATATAACTAATTTAATTCACAGCAACATTAATGATACAACTATTTTATTTTCTGTTTGTGCTTAACATTACTTCACTCGTAATGAAGCAAATATATACACAAAAATATAAATATAATACAGAGTAGAATAGATGAGCACAAGACAGAAGAGCACAGGAGAGACAGAGAGATGTAAATTATATTCTAAAGTATAAATAAAACTAAAAATAAAGTCAAATGTTTTGCACAAAACCAACTCATGTCTGCACTTCAGACGATTTGGAAAATTTTTAACTAAAAACTCTTTTTACAGACAAACACATAATTTTCAGACATATATTATATAAATTTTCTATTTTAAAAGTCAAGAGTATGAGAGAGTTGTTATGAGATATCATATATGGGTCACCAAAAGGTCAAGTCTAACAGATATATAAATATATATTTTAATTCTCGCTAT
>JAQGCG010000073.1:0-11484 GCA_034699285.1 Liacarus coracinus | reverse complement strand
ATAATAATAATACAATAGAAGAGAAGAGAATCTAATTATAAGAACATTTGAAATGGTTTTGATGTTCACGTGATCTCAAACACACACATAGAGTACGTGTTGTTGCGATTCACGTGAGGACGCAGTGAAATGTTTTGTTGTTCTCGTGTTTGAGCACGAGGCGTTTGTTGCTCTTGTATTGGGCCAAGTACTGCAGCTGTTTGGCGTTGATGGCGCCCCTGCGCACGTCCCTGATCATCTCGACGGCCTCCTCGAACTTCATGCCCGCCTCGATGAGGGCGATGGCCACGAGGACGGGCGCTCTGCCCAATCCGGCCACGCAGTGAACGGCGACACAACTGTTGGGCTCTTCTTGGAAACGACGCGACAACAGCGACAACCAGTTCTTTATGACGGACTGCGGCGGAGGAGTGCCTAAAGGGGACGACACATAACGACCTGTGATTACACTTATGGACGACAGTGGGAGGAAAGACACGACAGGAGAGAGACGACACTCACACGACATATAGAGACGAATAGGAAGTGATGGACGCATACATACCGTCGTCGAAGGCCCAGTCGTGACACGTGATTCCCGCCGCTGAAGGAAAGCAAAGGAAATGGAAATACAAATAATTATTGAGACGTAATCTATGAATACCTTGAAGTCGGGCCGAACTGTACGTGCTTTCGCACACCCGAACCACGTCCGACACGTGACGGCGCTTTAGTTCCTGTAATGACACAAACGAGTGGTTAAGAAGTGAAGCCATTCATCACGTGATGTCATAAGCATTGTTGCTATACTTCTATGTATTGGCTGAGAGTGGCGTCCGTCGGCTTGTCTTCAATGGGAGAGCAATGGGAAGAGCAATGCGTTTATTACTGTTATTCATTGTTATCGCACGAGAAATAAAGCAATAAATACCTGTAATTAAGAACTTCATGTTTCTATGGAAACGAAGAAAACATTAATTACTCTAATATTAATGCTATTAAAGCTATTACTTGTATTGGATCATTGAGGGCCCGCACCGACCCATCCCTTGACCCGATTGGCCAATTGTCTGCTTCTCTCCGCCGAAAGACATCTGAAGAGTTAAACACAAGAATCCGAAGAGACTTTTAGACCGCTTTTGGGACCAAAAACGCCATTTTTTGAGTAAAACTGTTTTCCAAACACATTAGAACTGAAATGAACTGAAAGTCAAACCTTTGGCTCAAAACAAACACAACCCTATTGTGCGCATGCGTTCACTGAGTCGTCGCCAAAGAGTATTAATTCACTTCTCGTAACTATTGTTACACAACTATGCGGTGAATGCGAGCGAGACTTCACTTCAACTCAATTGTTAAGCAATTTATAGGAAAAGCGAAAACTTTTATTACAAAGAATTAAAGAATTAATTGTTTTATTGTTTTGTTCGACCAATGAATGCAAAGCATAGAAAATAATAGAAAATAATAGCAATAATTGTAAGAATAACTGCATTTATGAGAGACTCCCTTCCCTTCCCTCCCAGTTGTGCGCAATTCTGCCAATTCTTGTGCAATAAAATGCGAATTCTTTCTCTAATTGTGGTTCTAATCCTCGTTTTCGTCCAATTATTGTCATTTCGTTTTTGCGTTTATTGTCATTCGGACTGCGATTACGAACAACAAGTCCTGAGAGCGAGACTTATTGTGGACCAAATGGCGCGCGAAGAGCACGAGAAGACAACAATGATATCAACAATAGGAGAGAAAAAAGACTATTTATTTGAATGTAATTTAAGTTAAAATAAACGAAAGATTTTTACAAAAACTAAAACTTTTTAGAACTTTATTGCAAACAATTGTTCCAAACATTTATCACTTATTGTTCCACACATTCACATAACGCTTTTGGGAACGAATGTCGAACTTCTTCACTCCCCCAACACCACTGCCCGGCCCTCCGCCCCCACCAATAGCGCCCCCCAGAGGCGGCGGCGGTCCCATAGGGGGCGCTGTGGGTGCAGTGGTCACGTGGGCTGAGTGTTGTTCACTTTTGTCGACATAGCGTTTGGAGACGTCATCCCAGACAATGGTTTTGTTGGTGTCGTCCGGAAGAATGGCCTGATTTTTGGCTGAAAACAAATTACGTCATTATTATATGGCAACAGAAATTACGTCTAAAAGTAAATTACGTCTAAAGTTGAAGAGTTTCGAGAAGAGCCCGCCCTGTGTTCCCCCCTGTCCTCCCCCTCCATTATTCGTGTTGTTATTTCGCTTTTCGTCCGATTTTTCCTTCGAATACATCTCTGTATTGTCTTTCCTGCGCTCCGATTGGTTCTCCTCCTCCTCTTGTGTGACGTAATCGTCGGACACTTCGAAAGGCATTGAGTTATTAGAGGTGGAGATGAAGGCCAGAGCGTCGCCATTGCTCTCAAAGCCGTTGGTCATCGGTATCGATGGCAACCCCGCGCTGACGTCATAGGAGGCGCTCAACTCCTGTCCGTTCATTGGAGGAGACATTATGTCGAAGTAATCAAAGGCATTGTTCTGCACGAGAGGAAGGGCTGGTTTGAGCACTGAATCACTGTTTTCGTTCTGAACGACACTATTGTTGTCTTCACTAGTCGTCTGAGTGTTGTTCTGTTCGACGACTTCCGTCTGTTGTCTACTGTCGTCATAGCTGTGCTCTTCATTGGGACGACTCGTGTCGTCGATGTCGTCCTCTTTGATATGCAGTTCACTGAACACGTGATTGAATTGAAGACTTGTCGATTTTTCAAAACGTGACTCCAATTCAAAGACAACTCTTTTTAAGACAACATTTGCTATTTAAGAGAGAAAATAGAAAAAAGACTATTTATTTGAATAAAACAAAACTTCATTGAAGTATATAATGAAAGCAGAGTTCAAATGAGGTTTGCGTTCAGTGAATTCAGATTTAAAGGGAAATAGTATTCAAAATGAGGAAAAGTATATAAAAGTTCAAATAAATTTCAAAAAAATCAAATATAAAAGTAATATAAAGTCATATAAAGAGTATTCAAAGTATAGGACATATAATAGGGATTTAAATGAAAACAGAGTTCAAATGAAATATATAATGAAATCAGATTCTGAACGCATTCACAGGACTTCTCTGACCACCGGTGCACACATTGCCGCCAGAGGTCGAACCGGGAGACCCAATGCCCAATTCGGCCAAAGGGATCTTTACGTGTGTTTTCTTGTGCAGATTCAAACGGTATTTATCGTATGTCCTGTACTCACATCCGGGCCATTGACAGACATGTGTTCTAATGTTTGTATGTATTCTCGAATGAAAGTCCAAATCTTCTTTAGTTTTGGATCTGTGGTCACATCCGGGCCAATCACACGCATAATTGCGCTCATTTTGATGTCTTCTCATTTCGTGTGTTTTCAAATTACGGCTATTATTGCTCTTAAACTCACATCCGGGCCAAACACAGGCGAACTTACGAGTCTTTCTGTTCATAAAAAACACTCTTTGATAGCGACCGATGAGCTGATCGTCTTCTTGAAAACATTCCCTGAACTCCAGTCCCTTTTTCCCACTCCAAACGGCATTTATAATGAACTCCTTTTCTCTTTTTATTCTCCAAACCTCTATGTCTTCACTCAAATCGATATCATTTAAATCCATTTTATTTTACTTATAATTCAATTAATTGTTATATTAAGAGAGAAAAGCTATGAAAGTCTTAGTAAAGGCTATGAAAAGACTAAAAAAGTGATTAAAAATAGTGAAAATATAATGAGAAATGAAAAGACTATTAAATGCTTTCTCTTTGAGTGACAATCACTGACTCAATACATGTTAAGCAATACTGACTGCCCTTTAAATACTGTTTTCACTTGTTTTGGCGCAAATCTCGTGCAAAGCAGACGAGAAGTGAGTGATTGGTCAACACTTGTCATGTGATACGTTAATACTCATCGTTAATATCATACTTCTCTCATTTGGCGCCAAATCTGAAAAAGTGTTTAATTGTCGGCAATAGTCTCGCGCAGTGGACACAAAGCCGAAGTCGAACAAAACGGAAAGGAATTTGAGTTTTCTGTCGATTAACTTCCGGTTATAGCGCGAGCCCTGAAAGCGACTGAATTCGAGACACTCGTTCACGAGGAGACAGTCCATCTCGTTTTGGAAGAGTTCCTCGCTTAAGACGAACTCCAGACACTCCTCCTCTCTGTCGTCTCTCTCGCGCATCAGACTCTTCACTAAAGACAATAAGTGGCGAAACGTGTTTTGCGCGCTCTCTTTCACCTCAATTTGGTTTAAATCCATTTCATTGGATAAGAGAATGAGAAACGACTCGAAACTCAATTCCATTAAAACTGTTTTCCTTTGCATTTGATTCACGAGACAAGTGTAGAGAACCGTCACTATAGTTACCAAAACAAACAATCATTAGAACTATTAGAACATTAGAACTATTATTCTCTAATCTCATTCATACGCGGATCGGAGGGCAGGAGAGAGTTCTGCACGAACTTCCTTATGGTTCCCAACATCAGATCATTGTTGCCATTGTTGTAGTTCTCGTGCTTTTGGTCCGCAGTTTGCATGAGATATGAAAGAGCGAGCGCGTGATCGTTGAGTCCGACTTTCAGCGCGTAATTGAGAGCCACTCTCTTCTGACCCCTGAGGAGGAGGAGTCGGAAGTGGTCTAAGAATTCGTTCGACATTTGACTCAACCCTCGACTCAATTCCTCGAAAGAACACAATTCGAAGAGAAGTTCTGAAAACAAGAAAAACTTCGCTTAATATTAATCCTTTAATCCCTCTATTAATCCCTCTATTAATCCCTTCTTTTACCGCTTAAGTCGAGTCCAGTGATTGAGGAGTTCTGTTTGAGAAGCGTTTGAATGACTTTTAGGATGAGTTTGAGCTCAAAGTTCACCTCTTCCTCGCCATTGGTCAACTGCTCTTTACAGCGAATCCATTCGAGACAGAGTTCGCGCGCTCTGAACGGCAACTGATTGTTTGAGTCGTTTCTCAACAATAAGTGAAAGAATTGTTTCGGAAATAAGTAATCGATTAATAAGTCGTTCAAAGAGTAGACAAACAGTTGTCGTGTCGTCGCTGTTGTTGTTGTGCTTGTCGTCGAACTGTTGTCCAAAACTATTAACCAATTGTTGTGTTGACTGAAAATAGCGCGCGAATGACACGAACGCGACCCGTACTTCAGGGGCTCTCTTCGCACGTGCGCCGCAACAGAGGAGGAGCCAAAGTGTTGTTGTTGTTGTTGTTGTCGAATCTCGTGCTGCTGTTGAACATAACGTCTGTAATACTCTCTGTAGTATTGACTGTAATATTGGGACAAATAGTCGCTGTTTTGGCCCCAAAACTGTTGCCCAACCACTGGCTGAGTGCCCGCCATTAGAGGCGAATACGAAGTGGACAAAGGATTAGTCACGGGATTAGGATTAGGATTGGGATTAGGATTAGGAGTCATGTGATTGTAGAGCACTTGTGACGTCATATTCGGACTGAAATTGTGGTAAAAGTGGCTTTGATTTCCACTCCAAGACTGGTTCCACGCGTTTGTCTCCAAACTATTGGACGAAACACTGTTTGGGCGCGAATTCAAGTCCATTGTCTTCCTCTGCGGTTCCGCTTCTTCTTCTAGTGTCTCATCTGTTGGACACGTATTTCATTGAATGTTTTGACTCTTAGAGGAAATCAATGATTGTCTGAACGCACGCGACATCTGTTGAGCACTAATGCAAACAATGGTCTCGAGAGTTGACACCAGATGTCAGTGAATGCACACAAACATAGAAGAAAAGTGTTTCCAAATTATTATTAAAGAGTATATTGAGATCTGAGTCTCAGAGACGGCGCCACAAAAGCAATGAATGAATGAATGAATCAATGAATGAATGAATTATTTATGAAAAGTACTTATAATTTGTTTTTTGAAAACATTTTTCAGTGTTTTTGCGAAACAATAATCGGATTAATGTTTGAGAGAAAGAGCGATAAGAATCAGAAGAAAAAGGAATTCCAAATGAATTACAAAACATTTGACTCCAAAACAGATATAAATAGTTGTAAAACAAGAGTCTCTTTCTCTCAACTCTTGTCTCTAATTAACGAACGAATGAATGTTCAAAAGAGTTCCAAAAGAGTTCCAAACGCTTCCCAATAGAAGTGCTTTTGAGAAATGAATTTCTGTTTTGATTGCAATTCAATACAAGTTTTGAAACTTTTAGAACCGTTTTTGACGTTTCTATTGAATGATTACATAAGAGAAGAGAAGAAGTGTTTTAAAGAACTTTTGGAACTGTTTTACCAAAAATGAAACGCAAAACCAAATGAAAGGAAAACTAATGACTGTTTTGAATGAATAAACACTAAAAGAGAACTACTTTTCAGTGGTTTTCGTAAATAAATGACAAAAAAGTGACGAAAAACAGGAAAATATGGAAAATATGAGAGAAATTCAAGACTTCTTTACTTCAAAACTGAAATGTTTGAGAAATGAAGAGAAGAGAAGAGAACGTGACCAACAATACTGTGGCCAACAATACTCTTCTGATACTCTTCTTTGACCGGAAGTGACGCTCAGAGAGAAGAAGAAGAAGAAGGATCTGAGCGCAAGAGTTGGGCGTTTCCCCTCTTCTGTTCTGTTCTGTGCATTCACTGATTATCTCGCGCTCTCCCAATATCTCTTCCAATATTCACACCCAAACCAAAGAACTAATGACAGACTCTGTTCTGTAGTAGTAATAGTAGTATTGCTTTGATGTGAAACCACTGCCAACACTGCTAATAGTGAGCACACGAGCCAACAATGCGTCAATTGTGCGAACGATTGGAAACACTCTTCACTTTTGACGACATCTACTCTACTCTACTATAGAGAGAGTTCTGCCCTTATATTAGTGCTGCAGCAGTATTATACAGCATACTGTACTGTATACTGTGTGTTGCACAACAATGTAATGCTCTCATAGACCGCACGCTCTCATAGCGAGCAATAAAATTGTGTTTATTTTATAGTTGTGTTTATATTCTATTAGTTTTAGAACTTATTAGAACTTCTTTGGAACCAAACACTAATAGCGCGAGAGAGACGTTAAATCGATAGTAAAATCATAATCAAAACCAACGCTCGTATAAAAGCATCTAAACTCCTATCATATCATACACTCTAATATACGCTATAATAGTAATATCCACTGCGCTATACTATACTATACAGCACTGTATGCGCGCTCTTATCAGCAGAGAGTGTCTGAACTCTTATCTCCTCTTCTCTTCTCTTCGTTTATCTCTTCTCATAACTAATCATAACTAATCTTAACCAATATTAATCGATTACAATGTCCTATCATATCATATCATATCGCGTATCGCGTATTCATATCCCCCTCTCCTCTCCCCCCACTCCACTCCACAGGTCACGTGTGTCTCTCCTGTGTCGACAATTAAATTAGTTTTGGACAAAATATTTACGATTTAATCGCTTTTTTAATCCAAAACTCATTTTTCAGCAAAAAATTTAATGAATTTCTTGAAAAATATTATTTATTTTTTGGAATATTTGTCTCAAAAGTAGTCTCTAAGACATGAGTGGAGTTTGCAGACAAATTATCTCTGTTTAGAATCACTAAAAACACTAAAAACTACTGAAATATCAAAAGAAATTACAATAAAATAAAAGTTAAATAAAATGTCAAAAAAGAGAAAACTTTGGAAAAAAGTTCTAAAAAGTTCTGAAAACTTGAATTTGAAGACAAATTAATAGTAATTATTGATAAGAAACGATTGGAAAAGTGTTACAAATCTCTCTCTCTTTCTGTTATATTCTGTTCTCAAACATCAATATAGTCTGGGAAGTGTGCACTTTGGCACAGGTGCCAATAAAAGGACAATCGATTTTGGGTTCGATTAATTGCTTTATTTTTTATTTTACAGCTCTGGCGCTCTGTGTGGCCTCTGCACTGGTAGGGCTATGTGGGTGGCAGAGAGACGAGAAGATGTCCTAAAGTGGTGTCCATTGGTTCTTATGATTGTCGAGATTTGGATCAAAAGAGACTAAAAGTCGTAAAAACTCTGCTTTTCTTTGCTTTTATTGCTTTTTATTTAAATTTTATTCAAAAATCTGCGAAAAAATCTCTGAAAACAAAACCAACACTTAATGAGCGAACAGAACGTGAATTATTGTTGCGATCGTGCGCTTCCACTCCTCTTATACTGCATTAGAACCATTGGAACCAAAGTTTACTAAAGTTTTAATTTTACGCAAAATTCTAATCAAAAGACTCTTTCATTCACTGAAAGCAAGAAATCGTGATTTCCGTTCAAAACATCAATGAATTACCACAAGAAGTGAAGAGAACTCATCTGAAGATCACTTTCTTTCTTCTCTTTATTCACTATTTTTACAACAAATTCCAATAATTGGCACAAATTTATGTACAAAACAACACTATATTCCTCTTAGTTCTCCACATCCACAACAATGCTCTTCTCGTCCATCGGCTCCTCCTCTGCCGCGTGACTCCGGCGGCACTCGGCGTCGCAGAAGCGGTCATTTGGCGAATTGGGGGAACACTTGTCCGCACTGTCGCCCAAAGTGTGGGTCAGAGTGTGTCTCCTGAGGTCGCAGTTCCTCCTGAAGACTTTTCCGCATTCGCAGCAGTTGTAGGGCTTGATGTCGGTGTGTGTGAGGAGATGTGTCTTAAGATTGCTCCTCTGGTTGAAACTGCGGCCACACGTGGGACACTTGTGCGGAGAGTCGTCCATATGGAGGATGCGGTGAACGGCCAGAGTCCGCGACTGACAGAACCCTTTCCCGCAGTCCTGACACTTGAACGGCTTCTCTTTGGAGTGGATATAACTGTAAAGCAATGGAACTGTTCTTAAAAGTTCTAAAAGTTGTGAAAAGTTGTGAAAAGTTTTCTTTAGTTCTAATTTTAATTGTGTTTGAGTTTAGGAAACGATTTCTAAAAATAAGTTCTAATGAAAAGACATTTCTTTTGATAACAAAAGTAATAAAAAGCAATAAAAGAGTGAAACAGTGAACAGATGTCTCAATACGTGAATAACAAAGACTTTATTCACAAAAGTTTAGTTCTAATCATCGTTTAGTCACGACTTCAGACATCAAATGTCTTTTGCATCAAAACTATTCGCAAATGTCATTAGAACTCAATTAAAAGCATTTCTCCTATTATTGGAACAAAACTTTTCGGTTCTAAACATTTGGAACTTTGGAAGAGAGAAGACATAGAAATGAGACAAACCGGTGATCTCTGAGGTGGTCCTGTCTTCTGAACGCCTTGTTGCAGATGTCGCACGTGTAGGGCCGCTCATCGGTGTGCGTGCGCTCGTGGATCAGCAGATTATAGGATTTGGTGAACCGCCGCTGACAGTACTTGCAGATGAACTCCTTCTTCGGTCGCGTCGATCCTCTGCCGACGCGCGAGATCTTGCGCGAGAAGAAGTCGGCGATCGAAGAGTTGTTCGGCGTTTGAATGGATTGCAGAGACAAAGGACTGAAAGGCGAATAGAAGTGATGTCCGGAAGCGGAAGCGGACATCAGTGGGAAGGGATGGCCAGAACCGAACGGCTGTTGCGCGCGAGCGGAGGCCGCGGAGAGCGCTGGCGGACAGACGGCGATGGCTTCGGCTTTGCTGACCACCGCTTCGGAGCTCTTTTTGGCCGAGGAATCGGTGGCCGACTCTGCGAGACGCGAGAAATCGAATTTCGAAGACTTTTTTGGCTTTTCTTTCGCAACAATTGGTTCCTCTTTTCGCGCGAACGAGTGTTTCGCGTGTTTATTCACGTGCAGAACAACTGGCGGAGAGATTTGGGAGGAATTGGAAGTGTTGGACATCGAGGGCGACATCGGGGGGATGGGAGAGACCAGCGGTGACTTATTGCTGTTGAGACACGCGCTATAAGCGAAGAGGAAGGGGTAGGAGTGGGGGTGGGAGAGGAGGTGGGGGGGACGGAAGGGCAGCGACGCGGAGGCGAAGGGCAGGGCAGAGGCTGCGGTGGCGGGGGTGCAGAGGGAGGGCAGGAGAGGGTGTCTTTGGTGGGGATTGTTCTGCGAATGCATTAGAAGTTCTTTTCTGTAGAACTGAAGCGAAGAAGTGATGTATTGTTGACTCTGGAGCTGATCTTCGGCTTTGGCTTCTGAAACGAGAGATAATTTGATGGTTAGATCCTTGTCTTGAGGGCAGAGAGCGATATAGATCCGCTTCTTCGCCGATTAATGCGAGTTTGGGTTCACTTAAGAGACACACCTTTGGCTGAATGAATGAATTGTGGAATTGTGGGTGGAATAGCAATAGCACTGGGAAGGGAAGGCAATAGCACAGAGTCTGGGAAAGAGCACAGGCAGTGCTGGAGTACTGTGCAGTACTTATATTATATATTGAGTACAATATTGTTCGCATTTCTGAACCTATAAGAGCACAGTCTATATTATAAGAACAGTAATTGTGTTTTTGTGGCAATAATTCGTGTAATTTTGGTTCTAATCGACAAACAGTTCCAAAAATATTAAAACTTTTGTTAAAAAACTTTTCATTCTTTGGAACCAAAAGCACGTGTTTTTCAGACTTTTCTGACTTTTTTAAACCTGAATTCTCTCCGCTTTCCAACTCCTGTATTGTTGGACACGAGAGGGGGTCTCTCTTCTGGTCTCTTCTCAGGTCTGATCCCATGCGGCGAAGTGGTAGTCCTCAGACGCAGACTGCAGAGCACAGCGCGAGACCAGAGTCGGGATCAGAGATCAAGAGATCAGCGGAGAGATCCTGTTCCTCTCTGGGGACACATTTGGAAGCACTGGAACTATCGCGCGCACTATTATCGCGAATATTATATAAGACTAATAATAATTGTTTGCATTAATAATGAGATAATTACCAGAAGAAGAAGAGGAAGAGCTGTTCATTACATCCGAACGCAAAGACTCTTAGGAGAGAACTAAAGAGAGGACAACAATACTCTTAGAGCGAGAGAGAGTATAACACAATATTTGCACTCAATTTGTCGGTGTGTTTGACATCAAAGGAGCGCCGCTTCACGCGATCAACACTTCTCTAGCGATAAGATAGCGTCGCTTCTGTCAGATGTGAGCGTGAAATCATTGAATCACTGGATTGTTGAGACACTTAATTGCCTTTAATTACTGATAACTGACTGCAAGACTGAGCTAAACATTGTTGACTAAACGCTCGCTCTGTCTCTCGGATACCACTATTGAGACGAATAGTATTGAGAAGAGTATTGAGAATATTAAGACTCACCCGAACTGTGGTGCGAAGAGGAGGTCATGAGAACCATTGGAAGTGCCGCTGATGGAGACACTGAAGAGCAGTGCAGAAGACCGTTATGTACTTGTGTTTCTTCTTCTGGGCTTCTCTTCTGGCAGTAGTTCTTCTAGAAGTAGTTCCTTCTCCCTCTCTGTGCTCTTTCTGCTGTGCCTTACTGTTACTGTTCTCTCTCTCTCTCTCTATTACTATTACTACTGAACAGTAGAGCTG
>JAQGCG010000072.1:0-11498 GCA_034699285.1 Liacarus coracinus | reverse complement strand
CTAGCGGTCAAATCATTGATTAGACAATCGATTATTTGTTTAAATAGTGTTTGAAATTACAATTAAAATCATTGAAATAAGAGCTAAAACTTTTGTAATTCATTGAGTTATAGAAGGTTTGGTCTAATAAACTACTGTATAATTCACAGTAACTTTTCTTATATTAGAATTGAAGTGCATTTTAAGAAATATTTTCCATTAATAGAAATGATTACAAAATGTTTAGGATTTCCTGTTTTTAAAGATAAGAATAAAAGAATTTAAAACAATTAAATACTTTGTTTATATAATTTTTATTTATAAACATTTGATATAATTCACAATTCATTGATGAAAGAGTAGGAATAATATTCAGTTCCAAATACAACCTGTTTTTTCAATTTAGAAAAATTTAACATATTTTTTGACTCAAATGGTTGTTCAGTCGAAAACTTAGTTTCACTTTGATTTGAAGGCCAGTTATATATCAGTTAGTGTTATATCAATCCCTACTTTTATTATAATTTAATTCACTTTAATCGCTAAAAAATATTCGTTGCGAACAATTAATTGACTTATAATTTGAATTATATTTAGTTTAGTAAAACACAATTAATTATAACAATAACTACAGTTAATTAACGAAACCAAATGCCAAACATAGAGACGATTAACAAGTATTTAAAAACTAAAACATTTTATTTAATAAAATAAAATTATTTAATAAAATATTTTTACATTTAATTAAATACTTGTTTAAGAGTCGACTCTTATTATAACAAATAAATTATAACTTTTTAACTAAGAATAAGAGAATTTTAAATACGGATTCTTTTGTTAATAAAATTAGTCTTTTTATATATATATAATAGAAATTTGAATTTTGAATATATTTTAAGAGAAAAAAAGAAAAGATAGCAATGAAGAGGCAAATGGTTATGGATTAAGAATAAGAGTACAGAACAATCACTTATAAGTTACTGCAAGTTATTAATTGTTAGTAATTTACAAATAAATGGCCATATTTTTAGGTCAATAATTGTCAACTAAAGTGTAGGACCTGTACATTGATTAGACATTTCTTGTTTGCAACGTTAAAATTAAAAAATGATTGTTTACATCAATTTTAATTTTAATCTAATCTTTTTTATCTTTTTGTTTTTGTAAATAAATTGTATTTCTTATGACTTTATGTTTTATAATAATTGCATAAAATTGCAAAACAATTGCAAAATATATAACTTATATAACAGTGAATAATATAATGCATAATAAATACTGCAAATACTCTAAAAATTACAACAGAAATAATATAAAACAAGAAAATGATATAATAATAATAATAATAATAATATTTATAATTATAATAATAATAATTATATAAATAATTAGTAAATAAAAACAATCGATTGAATAAAAATTTTAAAATTCATTTAAAATGAGAGATAGTCTAAGAGTGCAATAAAATAAAGCATTTTTTGACAATTCTCTGTAGAATTTTGAACAACGAATGCCCAACCGGTCAGAGATGTGAACATTAGATCCGAAATGTTATCTAATGTCCAATATTTTGATTTGATTTGATTGCAATCAATTGAGGCATTTCTTGTTGTTGTCTCCACTCCTGTCGTCCTTTACTTCAATCGAAATGGCGTACAATTAATCGATTAATGGGAAGAAGACTTCTGACAATCGAATGGCAATCAAATGATGACATTATTTAAGACTAGATTTAACTAAAAATGGCTTAATTTAAAACCTAATAAAACATTTGTTTTCGTTGCAAATTTCGATTCGATTTATAATATAATATATGTTTCGACGAAATATTATATTTAATAATAATATATAACTTATATTAAGATATTCTGTAATTCCCTTTATATCACAGAATTGAGAACTTCATAAGAGTTTATATCTTTTGCTTTGATTGGTATTTAATTTAAATAATTTGAATCAATATATCCAACAGAATTGCACTTAACTTCAAGTATTCCGAATCGTTTTCATTATTTGGTAAATGCTTTTTATAAAAGTCCAGAAAACATGAAAATAGTCGGTATTTTCCAAAACCCAATTGGGTTTAGGAATTGAACGGAATATATGTAGAAATATTTGCGTCACTTTTTAAATAATTAGTAAATTATTTATAAACTTTTATAATATATTATAAACTCTAATGCATTGGATTT
The DNA here is from genome assembly GCA_034699285.1 of Liacarus coracinus. Classification (NCBI taxonomy): domain Eukaryota; kingdom Metazoa; phylum Arthropoda; class Arachnida; order Sarcoptiformes; family Liacaridae; genus Liacarus; species Liacarus coracinus. The sequence goes on along the minus strand of JAQGCG010000072.1, from coordinate 9,327 downwards.
CTTCATAAAATGAGATAAACGACCAGTTCTTTAGAATTGTTTTCTCTCTTATCGACGAATAATATATAATATAATATTCAAAATGTTTCGTCAATTAAAATGGATTATTGTTTTTGAAACAACATCTGAGAGAAAGATATTTATCATAAAATAAACCGATAGAACAGTTATAATAAAATGTGTTTTAAGCTCAAAATGACCTGAAATTAAAAAATAAAATATTTATTAAAATGCAATAAAAATTAATTAAATAATCTATGAGTATATCAAACCTTACATACATATAGTGTTATGTTATTAACAATGAGATACAAAGAATGACCAGAATTTTGATTCAAATAAAAATTGCATCAATAGTTAAAATCGCGGAACACTGTTAGGATGTCCGGCCACTGGATAATAGACTAAAGTTATGGGAAAATTAGAGTTAAATACATCAATTGATTCATACAAATCAACATCACTTACAGGACAGGGGAACAAATGATTGATGCATTGCTAGCGCCTGTTGATAGGCGGCCGAACCCGTGGGCTGGTATACAGGCATTCCACTCTTCTCCAGGGCTGGTCTTTTAGACAGCGGTACTATACCAGGAAATGTCTACATAATAGCGAAATCGTAAGTATTTATTCAATTAAATCATTAATTTTGCTTTAAAATCAGGCGAAAGCATAGGATATATATGTTTTGATACCAATGACTGAACCGATTCATTAAATTATTTTTAGTTTCGTTTCGATGAATAATGTATTCGTAAATTATATAACACTTTGATATTTAAATAGCGCAGAGCTATAGTTAGTTAGTTTAGCTGGTGTTCAATCATCGTTTCGATTACCGACTCTTCAACAATACCTCTATTGAGTATCGAATCCATTAATTATTTATAAATGAAGTTTGGATTCAACTAAAAACATAACATTGTTTTGAGTTCTAAATACATAAAAATGTTTGGATTTTAGAATCGGATGAAAATTGAAAGAATTGTAACTAATTTTAAAAATAAAAAACTTTAGTCTTAAGAAAAATATTTGTGAGAAAAATTTGTTGGAATATATCCCAGAAAAACAAAATCAAAAGCAACTAAATTTGATATATGAATGAATGAATGAATAACAAGATCTTATCCGAAGAAAAACTTCGCGATTTTGACTCTTATGTCAGACGCAAAGAGAATCATAAAAGAAGAATAAAATAAAAAAATAAAACAAAAATAAAGTATTGTTTTAACAGTTTAGACAAAACATTTAATCACTTCATTTAATGCATAATTAACGAGTAAATAGACTTAAAAAACATTTAAATAACTGTAGTTTTGCTTCTAATTTCAATTTATTTAATATCAACTTTAAAACGATTCAATCCTTTTTGCTATGGATTTCAATCTTTTCCTTATTAGTCTTGAGTTGTTTAACGCATTTTTAGAGAGCTTTTTAAGGATTATAACAGAATTTGAAGTTAAACATAGTTTCATATAAGGGCTTAAGAATATGGAGAATACGATTCCTTTTGAACAGTTATTGATAAATAATTTTAATACGATTTTGAGAATCGAAGTAAAAGCGAATAAATATTTAGGCATTTGTCTGATGTATGACATGACTTGAATTGGCATTAAATTAGATTCAAAGCTGACTCTCATTTGCATAAAATCAAAATAAAGTAAAATAAAATAAAATAATCATTCATTTGATAAGTGGTGTCCAAACAATTTGATTAATAACTTAATGTAATTATAAAGTAATAAATTTCATAATTATAAACCATTTGTTTGAGAGAGCGGAACATCGATTGGAGACGTGCTTAGGGTCTTAGGGACAGGACATGAGGACATGCATTGATGACGTCTTAAACATATGAAATGTCTTAAAATAAATAAAATAATTGATAAAAACATAGGCCAAGTAAACAAACGACACCACCAGCTAATGCTAACTATCATAGCATACATCGATTCAATTATCATTGTATTGTCGTTTGAGTTGTGACACAAAACTGCGAATTCACTACTCATTCAAAGTGATGTCAATTTTTCACTTCTAATCTCATATATTCTTTAATTACTGAACGTCTGACTGACTTTTGAGATAAATTGAGTTCAAAATTATTAACGAGTTATGAGAAATAAAACTATAAATATATTTGTGATTAGAGTTAATAAAGTAAATGAAATGTTTGTCGAAAATTATGTGCAAAATGTTAGTTAGACTGAGACCACCGAATAGTGAGATTTGAGCGCAGTTTTGGTCCAAACCCAGCGGACAAGGCTTGCATAGAGCACTTAGAAGAGCCCCCAAAGAGCCCCCGACCACAACCTAACAAATGGAAAGACATGCAGAAATGAAAGCAAAGCGCTTATTAACAGTAGCCAAGAGCCAGATATACCATAACAAACTCGTCTGCGGGATCTCGCGTTCGTTTCTTTCCAGCAGTCGGTAAGGCAGCCAACGATACAGCCGATGGAACAGCCGATTCATACGATTGAACGTGCGATGCGGACGGCTATCAAATGTTATTTAACGTGAAGTAAATTTGTGGACATTTGTGGTGTGATATGAATCATATGTAAAACGTGTCAAAAGGCGGGTTGGGATCAAATTATTTAACAATAATGTCCAGAGCGGGTGCATTACAATAGCATAAAGCAGTCAGAGGTCACCACAGCCAGCATTAAAGCGGCCAATAATACATTCAAAAGGAACCGAAAAAGAAATGATTAAAATTAATAATTTAGTGACGTTTAGTGATTAATCTGGTTTTGAGCTCATCTTCACAGGACATGCATTTATTGCTTAATTAAAGTATCGCTAATTTGTTATTTAATTTATATAATGGACTAAAAATGTATTTAAATTTATTGATCAGTTTTGGCCAAATCTGTTCTTTCATACCATTGCTTACTCATGACATCGACTTTATGTTGGGTTTGAGGATTGAATATACACTATAAACAGTTGAGGACAGGTCTAACTCTTAGTTAGTTCACTAAAATTAGGACTGATATGTAAGGCAACGACTAAATCGCGAAATAGAGTTAGAGTAGTGATCGCCTGATTAGAGCTAAATTGTCAAACATTTAAATCCTCTTAACTCCCAAACAACGAGTCATGACTTTCCCATTATTTAAAAAGTATAGCCGCAGTATTGCAACAAATGCATGAATACATTAGGGGCCAAATAGCTTCCTACCAGAGCAGCAGAGTTTGCCCGGCTTTGGGCGGCCTTAAGCTGTGCTTGCAGATGCGGCGGGGGGTGCAAATATCGGCACTGTTCACGAGAACAACGGCCTTTGACGAAATCCATACAGACCGTTACGACACCATCACTCGCATCCACCTGGACGTGATCGGGCGGGTGTGCGAACCGACACTCAGATTCAGCTCGCTTACAATTGCCCCTTTGGAATTCACGGCAAACCTGATAAGAAATAATAGCTTTTATGTCAAAAGTAATTCATTCAATCAATTGCATATATGGTCGACCATAAAGCTCAGGACAAACACTCTCTCAATACAGTCAATCCAGCTTTAAGTGTTCCGACAAATAAAGGTTTGGTGTTTTAGTTTAGTCTCAAATTGGCTTTTGATAAGAAATTGTCCAAAAATATATTCGATTGTTCATTTGTTCGATTGAGCACATGAGCATATTTTGGCCAAACCCTATGGTCATCCCATAATGCAAGCCATGAAGAGTAGTGTTGTATACCTCCAGACGGTCTGTGCGCGTCGTTTTGTGTGAGGCTATGAGAGTAGGAGTAGGAACAACACCATAGTTTGTTGTCAAGTGCTCAGCGGCTGACATCAGACCCGGTAAGACAGCAGTGGGATAAGCACCATAAGCAGAAGCTGACGCTACAGCGGGCAGGTTTGTAACATAACTCGTCCCCTAAAGACAATGCAACAGACAGTGAGTCTTAGGACAGTTTCCAAATTTACAATCTTTAGACACAAAGACCGGACAATTAATCGAAAGCAAAAGCAATACTAAGGCTGTTATGCAATAGATTTTGGGTCGAATCTAAATGTTGTTGACTTTGCGACACATGTGCCAAAAGTGCCAAATTGTGAGCCGTCAACCCATATGAATGAGCCATCAATTGGACCCTAGCATACAGTCAACACGACTTACACCCACACACTTCACACCCGGCATATGAAGAAATTGTTTAAAATTGAGCCATAAAAACAAATTTATGTCTTTATGTGTTTCTCTAAATATGCAAAGCTTTGCAAAATTTTATATATATGTTAAATGAAAGTCAATATGTGTGAGCATAGGCTCAAATATTACAACACTTTGGGTAATAACTTATTTACGTTTTAACACATTTGATGCTCTTATTTGTTACCATTTATGAAATGTATTATTTTTATATTATTAGAGACACACAAACCACTAAATATATTCTTTAACCAAAAATCTATTATTAGTTTATTTATGAAATTATTAGTCAATAATTGATTTTAAAATATTGATTACTTTATATCATTTCAGCAAATAATAGGATTCAATCTCAGGGATTAAGACAACTAAAGTACCAAAATATTTAATAAAAATAATTTAATAAATTAATATAAATCCAAAAAATCTCTGAATTTAAAAGTAGAAAAAGAAAAATAATTTAAATAATATATTAATGTCTTTCAGTTTCATTCAACGAATTCAGGAGTGATTTGATTCTATCTTTCAATTCTTTCAATTTCCTTGAGTTCCAAAAATAAAAAAAAACTGGAATTTTAAAACCGAGAGTATATTTAAACATCTTTTTAGTCCCAAGTATTTTAAAGCAATAAATAACTTATAATTAATTGTTATTGTCTTTAAAATTCAATTCATTTTATAATTATTGTAAAAACTTTGACTCTATTTCTAATTAAGTCATTATTCAAATGCAATTATTTTGTTTGAACGATAGATAAGAATCTGAGTTGTCTTACAGTATTGAATATGTATTACAGAAATATTAAATTTAGTTTAACTTGTGATCAAATTAACTCAGGCTTTAGATAACATTAAACTTCAAATTAATCTTCATTTCACTTAACTTTATTATCAGTTATGACAATCAATAAAAGCTCAATAAAAATCTCAAACATTTATAGGTATGGCATATATGGCAGTGGATTATTAAAGCTCTGATAGACTAACAGGCATTCAAAGATTTTTGTAACGAACTGTCTGTATATATGCATTGGCACAGCATCTAAAACAGATTCATCACAATTCTTCAATATCAAGGGTCATATATGACATTTTACTTTTGTACCCTTAAATTCTATACATCTCTACTAAACTCTACTCTATTAACATCACTACAAACTTTTGCTAAATGTCCACAACATATAAAAAAGACTGAAATACAAAATCTTATTTTAGAGCTGCATTTTTTAAAACCATTGCTTTCTAGGATTTAGAAACTTATTTTTTAATATAATTTTCAACTTTTCGTTTATATATATATTTCTTTATATCTTTTTAAACATGTTATAGTTCAGGAATTTTATACCTAATAAATACTTTAATTTTAGTATATTTATTGATTTTAGGGTCCTATTAATATCAAGATATAAAGTATATGTGCTCTTTATATTGCATTAAAGTGATAACAATTTATAACCATTATTAATTTATAAGTAAAGTTATACTTAGCAGTTAAAATCAACCCAGAATCAATTTAATTAATCTTTATATTTCAATGGCTCACATAATTTAATCTAAACAACAAGAGTTAAAGATTGTGTTTTTATTTTAGCATTGTCATATGTTTAAAATACAGGGAGAAATCTAATTTTGTTAAAAGATTAGAGATTCAAATACAGTAATTATTAAATCGTTTATTTCAATTAGAAAAAATATTCCTGCACTCTATGACTGTCTGTTCTATGAAGTGTTGAAATCATTTAAAAGTATTAAAGTTTGCGCAATTGTATTGAATGATTTTGTCGAATTGTGTGCTTTGAAAGACTGACATACATTATATAGTATGATGAATGCTATAGCGTGACAGACAGGTAGATAGAAATCTTTGCTTTATTAACTTTGAATCATTGAAACTATAGTTTGTATTATCCGATATCTAAATATGTAAAAGATCTTTCATAAATATGTCAAATTTTAATATATAGATGGAGATTATACAAACTCAATACAGTTTCCAATAGAATTTTAATGATTTAAAGCTAACTAGAACATTCTCTGTACCTAAAACATTGTAAAAGTTGCAACAAAAATGGTAGTGATTTTATAAAAGCTGATTCTAAATATGATTTTATATTGTAAATTATAAAATACAAATTGTAATACAAAAATTGATTCAAAGTTTGTGCATTTGTATTAAATGCAATCTAATGGCGTCCAATCATTTCATTTTATGGTTATAGTTATAAAATGCCAAATATAACTAATGTGACAGAAGGACAGACACATTTCTATCATATTTATATATTGTCAAAGATAAAGCACTAGCAATCTTCACGCTTTGGCATTCATCATATTATGTACTAAAAAGAGTATTTTTGTATATTTTTGAAAATATTTTAAATGCAATTTTGATTAAATTTTTACTTAAAATCAAAACCAAACACAAATCTATTCGTAATTATTATTAACATAAACTAAACCTATGCTCAACTCGAGTCAAAGATAATTAATTTATGAATGAATTAATAACTATTGTTTTTATGCATTAATTTATAAAATATTGCTGTAATTGAAATGAATTTAAACCTAAAGGGTGTCCAGAATTCCCAATACAATGATATGTTCTATAATAATGAAAATAAAGTGTCAAAAATTTATTTGTTTTTATTAAAGTAGTGTTTTATTATGGAATAACTAGATATGGTAGCATGGTGAATCACTTTTACAAACGCGTATGATCTAATTTTTATTAAAATCTCACACACTTACATATGAAGATATAATAGATTCTATTTTATATAAATTTATACATGTTTTATTGTAGAAATAATTGTAGAATTTAATAAAATATTTATACAACAAATCAGCAGAAATTCTCTCTATAATACATAAATTGGTGCATTTAATTTTTTTATTACGTTAGAAAACAGTTTTAAATAATGTCAAATTAGGAGATAAGGCATTATAGAGTGTTAGGTAAGATTTGTAAGAAAACCATATGTGTAATCCGAGCTCTACTCGTTTTATTGGGTATCACTGTCTTAATATAGTCTAGTTAAAACTTTCTGGATTTAAACATTGTTTTGGCAATTGAATACAGTAGAAAATATTGGCAGTATTTGTGTTGTCAAATATGTTTTTTTTACATAAACAGACTTAAAAGTTATTATTAGATCTAAAATCAATAATAATTTATTGATTCACAAATAGTTACTGCAATTAAATACTTTAGTTGTATCTATTTTTTTCAGAATATAAACTATCACTTGAATCCGTCAAAAAAATTGAGGATATTTTTAGAAAGTGTACGAATTAGGGATATTGTCATTTTCAATAATTTTAATCATAAAAATTCATGAAAAGTTTATAAAATATAGAGATTTTATAATATAAATACAAACTGAGGAACAAATTATTGTAACGTTTCTATAATTTTATTGTATATATATTGTATATATAATGTTCAAAATAATTGTTTTAAGAATGAGCCAAACCAGGATATCCATGAATAATAGAATAATACAGGAGAGGGAGGGAGAGACAGATTATTCAATCGTTTATTTCTTCGAAAGCGGATAAAAATATGTCAAATACTGACATAAATAGTTGTTGGATAACATATTAAAGGGTAAGGTATAAAGACCTCTGTTCAATATGGTAATCGTCTACTTTTGACAGCACAGGTCTAATTCGGGTTTTTAATAAAAAACAGTTTATTTACGTCGTATAAAAAATAAGAAAAAGGTTAATCTGTTTAGCAGTTCTTCCCTTTTTATATAAATAGAATAGTTTTTACATTACATTTAAAAACTTTTAACGTTTTTTCTAAAATTAAAGTTTTGTTTAATTACTAAATTGAACTATACCTGTATATATAGTTTGTTTAATTAACTTATTTGACCTTAATTAGCTTAAGTAATTTTGATGTTGGGTGAAAAATACCCAGTTTTATGTCAAATGTAACACAAGTACTATTGTAAAGATTAAAGTTTCGACAGTTTCTAAAATACACTGATTTTTCTCAGAAATTAGTTCTGATTTTAGAAAATTATATAATAAAATATAATTGAGTTTAGGGGCCAATCCATCAAATAAGACATTGCGAGAGCTTATTATTTAAAGACTCAAAAGTTATTTAAATAAAAACAGAGAATAATGAAGAAAAATATAGAATTATTTTGTAGTAAATATTTACTTGAGTTTAATGTTTACGAAATCATTCATAAGAATAGGAATGTTTGAAAGAAAGCATTAATTCATTAAATGTTTTAATAGACAGAGATTTATTATTTCACTCCTAGTTCTGACATTTTTTTATATGTGCTCTCAAATTACAAATAAAGAAACTCTAAATTAATGTTATTCGTGGATGAATTTAATTCTAATGTTTAAAATTATTATAGAAATAATTTAAAAATAAAATCACTTTTAATTTTTCAAATATAGAAATGTGTAAACAGAATAATATTTTATTTTTTGGACGTAATGTCAATTCCTTTTTGGAAACTTTTCAATTAATACTTTGCGTTTAATTAATCTTATAATTTGCGTACAATTCATAAGATATATATAAATAGAAGATTTAAATTACTATTAAGAGATAGTTTCGGGGCTTTGAATACTAGAAAACATTTCTCTTATGAGAAAATATATAATTTTAAGTTCGCTTTAAAATTTCAAAATAATTAGATTTCATTTAATTAAGTTATTTTTGAATAATTTCATTCAAATAAAATTATGATATTTATAAGGATTCATAAATTGAATAAATTATGTTTTTATCGTTTTATTAAATATATAACTATTTCACTAAATATATAAATATTTAAATAGAAATGCCCCTAAAGGTAGAGACCGGACAATACTCTTGCAATGGAATATAAATTCTAATATAACGAAAGGGATATATAATTTATGTTGTTTTTAATTAACAAAAATAAGCATGCTAAAAGAATATCACAAGGTTTATGTGATACAAATCAAAGATTTACAACATTGCATATATAAGTGGCCTTTGGTTTAATCAAATCCTCATTCAAATTATATTATATGTGAATGTTTTCGAAATAATTTACATTAATTTCATGGATTAAAAATATATTTCATAAACAAAAGAATTAATGGGTTTTCACTTTTTTATTTTTATTTTAAATTAATTCATATGAAAAACAAATACTTTGTAATAA
>JAQGCG010000071.1:0-11508 GCA_034699285.1 Liacarus coracinus | reverse complement strand
CTTAGATGACGTACCACAGGGTACCTGGAAGTGTCGCTGGTGTGTCATATGTGTCAAATGCAAGTCCACAAACCCGGGATATGGATCTCTGTGGCAAAAGAACTATACAGAATGTGGCCCCTGTGCCAGTCAAACGATATGCCCGTCCTGTCAGACAGAGTATCGCGAAAGCGATCTTATAATACAATGTATTCAATGCAATCGGTTTGTAATCAATTCAATTAAATCGTTATTACATTTATTAAATGATTTCATTCTATTGATAGTTGGCTTCATTCCAAATGTGATGGTATGACCACAGAAGACGATTGTGAGAGCGCAGCAGACTTTGGCTACCATTGTCTGCTTTGTCGACCAAAAGATGAATTGCCCCCTCATTTACAGGGTTTGACTATTTTTTAAATCTTAATTCATTTCATATATTAATTCATTTCTAACAATAGCTCGAAAAGTGGCCGCTTTTGCATCGAAGCAACCAATGGTTGGTTCTGTAAAACAAAATAGCGATGAAATAAATGAAAACTCAATGAATAAAAGCATAATTAGAAGGGATTCTGAGGACTCGATTACAAGTAAAACATCTATTTCTGGAGGACTAACACCACAAGTGACACAAAATACTACGTCTATATCTGGTCCGACATCAGTGACTCCAACTAATATCAAATGTGTTACATCAAAGATTCAGCCCCAGTACCACTTGGTTGACGGTATACTCCTCTCAGACCGAGGTTTAAATCAGATCAAAGCACTACAATTGGAACAACCGAAGAGAACACGTGTTAAAAGAGGAGCAAAACAAGCATTAAATCAATTATTGAACGCAAATAAATCAGAAGAAGCAGATGAAGTGTCAAAAGAGGACGACACGGGATCTTTCGAAGATAAAGTGGCCGAAGACGGGTCTGGAGTTAAAACAGACGAATTGGGAGAGAAGAAGAAAAGACAGCGAAGACTACATAAGTTAGGAATTGGAGGCTTTTCTGTAAAACAAAGGGGAAGAATGAGTACGAGTAAAGACAGTGAAGAAGTGATTGCCGCTAATGCAGACATGGATTCGATTGCAACTGATATGAACGGTATTCAGGAGTCTGTGACCACAGATAAGCCGAGACGAAGACGTCGAGTGAGCAAAAAGAAAAATCAACTCCAGGACTCGTTCCCACAGTATATGAGAGAAGCTTTTTTCGGTAAAACACTTTTGGAATCTTCACAGATTGAGAACAACCCATCGATTGTATCGAATATAAATGGTTTGAGTGAAGACGAAGACCTCTTAAATAAAGACATTGGAAAAGACAAACTCATAGATCTGACCCCAACAGAGATCGCGGCCGTAAAGTTGCAAAAACCCAAAACAGAACCCACCGGTCATGTAATGGATGAGAGGTCTGGAAGTCCTATGGATGACGACCTGCAAGACAGCGAAGACTTTCAGGATTTGTTGCCACCACTGCCTCCGGACGACGAACTCATGGATTTATTAATTAATGAGAACGGTTTGGACCGAAACGATGACTCACTCGACAACCTATCAGTTGATGGAAAAGACACTGAAGTGAACCCTAAGGACGACGCCATTGATCTCTTGAGTCCTCACTTCAACTTAGAAGGAATAGTCGGCGCTTCAAGTCTTCCACAAATGGACAGCAAAGACGTCGAAGATTTGTTCAAAGGAGTGCTCAGTCCTCACAATACAGACGACAGCAATGACTTTAATGCAATATTAGGTCCGCCAACACCTGCAATGGCACCAAAAGCTGCAATACCTCCACAAATACCTATCCCTCCGCCTCCTCTCACTTCCCCATTGGCTCCACCGCCCACACAGAACCTAATGCCGGCCTCTTCTGTGCCGTTACCACAACTAATGCACTCAAAACAATCGACTGTTGACAACACACCGACCACTCCATTGTTGGACAGTCCGTATAATATGCCGCCTCCGTCACCATTTCCAGTGTCTATGAGTGATACGCCTTCTGCTCAATACAGTCCTCAACTGCCAGAACCTCAAAGTCCTTGGCCTTCAGAGACGGACACAGAGATGACATCTCAGAGCCAGAAAAATATGTTTAAATGGGAAAACGATGAGGCTTTGGGTCCAATGGCCACTATATCTCCTGTACTCTATGCAAACTTAAATCACCCAAACCTAAAGGGAGAGTATCCCTCTTGGAATGACAGAATCAAACAGATCTCAAAACTGTGGCGTCAATTGCCTACCGATCAAAGACAACCTTTCCTTCAAAAGGCGCGCGAAAATCGTGCGGCGAATCGAATACAAAAAGCACAGTCAGAGACTCAGCGCACCGGCAAAGAGATACGAACACCAGTTGTGGCTAATGTCGTGCCTCCAGTTCGTGATGTGGAGAATGAACGGCAATGGAAGTACTTGCAGGCGGCCCGACAACAACAACAGGTACAACAACAACATGAACTACAGGAACAAAGACAGGCCGCTCTCAAAGGCCAGGCTATAGACCCTAATTCTCCCGGAGTGGACATATCTCGACCACAACTAATTCATACTATACAACAGTCGCCGTCCTATTGTTCTACACCTGAAAGCACAGTCCAAAACCCAATGGCTTCGATGCCTCTCTCACAGGACATAGCAATGCAATCGCCGGTTCAACGACTTCCAAGTCAGGGCTCGTTTGCAATAACAATGAACAGACCTCAGGTGCAATCACCCTCTGGACCCTCACCTATGAGTCCAGTGATTCAGGTGTCTCGAGTCAGACCTCCCATCGATCCAAACAAACTGCCCGTTTCGAGCACTGGCTGTAAACCTATGCAATACGACCCGTACTCTCATCCGCCAAATACACCGCGACCTCAGCCACAGATGACTCTTCAGCCAATTGTAAGGCCGGGAACGCCTCAACAAAGATCTCCATTTTCTCCCTCATCTCCCGGTGCTTCACATCCGAACACATCTATAACTCAATCTTCAAACGATGCGTTTCAAACCCCTCCTTCCACTCCGAGGCCTCACAGCAATGATCCACACAATCAAACGTCAATGCCTTCGAGTCCTTATGGACAGCCGCGAACACCCCTTTCCAGTCCGTTCTCTCCGACACATAATCTAATGAATCAAAGCCAACAACAATGCGTTGAATCGTATTCAATGACAAATGCAGTCCAAAGACCTCAACAGTCGTTCGGTTCTGAATATCACAATAACTCTATTGAAAGCCCACAAAACAACGAGTGCTTATACCAAAATGTGGCGCAACGTATGGGTCAGAGAACTCCTGATATTTATAATCAAAACATCTCTTCTCCTAATACTGACCCCTATGCCAGACCTGTGCCAACTCCACAACCGCCACAATCACCTCAAAGTGAACAGCAATTCCAGAAAATGTCTGTTCAAACAGACATATATGCGCGACAACCCATGACTCCACGACCACAACAACCCATACAGAAATCACAGTTCGATGACATTTACTCACATCAACCCCCGACCCCTCGAATGGTACAGCAGTCAGATATTTATTCTCAACCTCCTGGCACTCCTCGACCTAATTTTCAACAGCCTTTACAGCACTCGCCACAGGCACAGGTCCCACAGCAAACATCACAACACGACCCCTATGCCTATCAACCCAGTACTCCCAGACCTGTTGTTAGTTCTAGACCTCCATTGCAAACGATTCGTCAACCAATTATGATAAGACCTCCGCCTTCTTCACCGGTTGACCCCTATGCTCGACAACCCGGAACACCAATGCCTCCACCAATTCATGATCCCTACGCTAAAGCTCCGGGAACTCCAATGCCTATGAACTCTAATGACAGACCACAGGATGGAAATGAAGCACAACTATCGCGCCAACACTTGAGAGACCTTTTGCAGAGACAACAAGTAAGACGACAACAGGGATCAGACCTCCCGCCTCGACTCTGGCCGGGTATGAGATTATATTAATTATTTACAAATATTTTTGCAAATATCAAAATATATTAATGTTTAAGAATTGAGAAGCAATTAAAGTATATATAAATTAGTTAAGTCTAAAAACACTAAAATTCTATAAATTGAACATAACATCTGTACAATCAATACCAGTGCTATATATTCAATAAGAGATCAAATAATTTAGAGATTTATTACAATTTATATGAATTTCTTTTAGTAATTATTTTGTAATCAATGCTTAAAAGCAAACATTTTGCGAAACGATATAATTAGAAGATGTGTTGAATTAATTTTAATATACAATTCTAGCCATCAATTTGTCTAAAGCTCGACTCGTGAGTGCATTTGTATTCATTATGACATTAATTTAAATGTTTATAAAAATGCTTTTTAGAGTTTTTATTATATTTATAATCACATCCATTGACATCACATTTATTTATCATTTCACACATTCTGAAAATCAAGCGATTCTTCGTTTGCAAACAATTGTTGATTGTATTGACTTTAAAATCAGTTAAATAGTCACAGCTGTCAGTGCTTTTATAGCACTGACATCAATATTAATTTTGTCTATGCCATTGACAATATGTTTTCAATGTATTCACAGAATTCTATTAGCAATTGTGACAAATCAAACATTATTGCTATTACTTATATATTAATATAAAGTATGATATATTATATGTACCATTCCTTTAGCCAATAATACGGTGCGTATTCCTCTAAATGATGGCACATTCCGTCAACCTATACCTCCTGGAGCCATAAATCGGCCACGACTTGCAACTGGGTTTCCACCGGATCAGGTGTTTAGACATCCGGCCAATAGTGGCGATCAGAGAATGTTAATCCAACGTTTGCCTGACTCTCGAATGCGATCAGTTCTTGTGCCACAAACACAACAACCATTCCCTATACGAAGTCAACAACACTGGATTCGAGTGCCAACACAGTCACACCCATTGCCTACATCTCAGGCCTCTGTAGTACAACAGTGTTCGGACATAAGTCAATACAACCAAATGTTACCTCCAGGAGTGTCTCGTATGCCTCCTCCCCCTCCCGGCGTATCACAGCCTCAAAGTGCTCCGTACGCAACACAGTCTGTAAGACCAGTCAGATCTCCAATGTATGTCCGACAAACTCATCCCATCCCACAAATGGGTTTACAGAGCACTGAAGTAATGCAAACTCAGTCTTCAGTACCGATTGAAAACTCAGAAGTGAACCAAAGTGTGACAAATGCTCAAAGAATTACTGAACCAAAAGCACAATTGCAGTCATCACTACAGCCAAACGCTAAGCCTCCGACCACTAGTGATATTGTGAAACAACTTCAGGAACAACAGAACCCGGATATAGTGGAAGAGGAGTGTTCTCCTGAAGATCTGGATGACGACGAACTCCTGGGTTTGGGAAATGACTTCAATATTCTTGAATACGCTGATCCAGAGCTCGACAAAGCCATGAGTGGAAAACGCGGCGGAAAAAGCAATATATTTGACGAACATTTAGATGATTTGGACGATAAGGAAGACGTGGACGAGAAGAACAAGAATAGCAAAAGTGATGATAAAAGTGAACGAAAAGAGTCACAAAATGTGGACAAAAAATGTGAAATAAAACCAGAAAACAATGCTTCGAATCAAAGTATAAAACCCACGAATCAAATGCCGGTTGCAATTAAACCAATAAATGTTCGGCTTTCATATGCACAGCCACAACCACCACCTCCGCCTCCTCCGCCTCCCCCACCACCGCCTCCTCCTTATCCGAGCCAACAGGAGTTGACAACACTTCCACCTCCGCCGCCTTATTCGCAGACATCACCACAAATGCAGACAAATGTTATGAAACAAAGTCTCAGTCAATCGGAATGCGTTGACCCGCAGTCACAGATCAGACCGACTCCACTCCTTCAGGAACAGCCACTACTACTTGAAGAGCTGGTCGAACAGGAGAAGAGAGATCAGAGACAGACAATGCCTTTGCATTCGAGAGCTTATTTGCCACAAATGCCGACCGAAAACATTATTACACAATCGGATAGTCTATTAAGTGATGTAGAGTTCGAAAGACTTAAAGCTGACATACTTTCCGACGAACCAATTCATGGACCGGTAATTAGTTCAATACAAACCAGTGGTCAATCCCCACAACAAATGCAAGCATTTGCTCAACAAATGCAAACCAATCCCAATCAGTCACAGCACTGGCAGAATATATCTGAGCCTTCATATCAATCACAGCCACGAATGCCACAAATGGGTCCGCGAATGACGCCATCGATTCAAAGACATCAAATGCTTCCATCGGTTCAAATGAATCAAATGTCTATTTCTAGCGTTCGAATGACTTCTAATGTCCGACAATCGCATCCAATGATATCAAACGTTCCACAAGTGATGCCTCCCGTCAGACAACAATTGGTTAGTCTTCCACCTCCGCCAACACCACCGGCAGAACCAATGAATGATCACGAAAGACAACAACAGCATCAGTACGAGAGTTGGCTTTTCCAACAAAACAATGTTCTGACACAACAGCAGAAGTACTTCGAGTCAGAAGTGGCGAAATTGAGAAAAGCAAAGAAAATACTGACAGCAAAGCAAAGACAGTGCAAAAAGAATCAAAACGATCTGAGCGAACACGACCAGAACGAACTGAGCCGAATCACTCAGGAACAGAGCGGTGTTCAAAAACATTTGGATCAGATCCGTAAGACTTATAGACATCACCAAATGCTCACTTCTGAGTACAATCAGAAAAGACAAAAACAGGGAATGGTATGCGTGACCCAAACCACAGGCGCATTACCGCAATCTCCGGGCAATTCTTCTATACCCTCAATGCAGACATCACCCCGTTCTGTCCACTCGCCTCTTATGGCATTGGGCTCTTCAGGTCCGGGCACTCCTATAGCAATGGGAGGTCCAGCGACTCCCCAATCGCCAGCCATAATGAGTCCCTCACCATTGGGTCCCTCTCCCTCTCCACTTATGCAGAATTCACCCGTTCCCAATTTGCACTCTCCTGCAGCAATGCCTCCCTCACCTATGGTTCAGTCACCAATGGCTCATCCAATGCCTGCGGACGCAAATATAAGGCCTCAGATGTCTGGCCAATCAGTTCATATCGTGGACGACAACAACCCATTCAGTGATATATATCAACAAAAGGAAAAAATGCAAATGACGTCAATGAGACCAACACAACAGCCCAACCCTTCTGCCACTTATTCACATCATATGATGTCTCCAGACGTACAGCCGGTCGACGACAGACAGAAACTGTTTCGCCAAATGCCGTTCCATAACGAAGAGTCTATGGCTTATCACCACTCAGTGCCACATCAGTCACCTGTAGGACAAACAACACGACCAATGCTTCAAACGATGCAAACACAACACACGACTAGTCATTACCAACAGTCGAATGAACCACAAATGTTTCGATTCTCAAACCAACACCACATTCATCCTCAGAGGCCATATGCAGAACAACTGGTAGGACAGCCCTATCCGGCACAACTACCACCTAATTATCCACAACAACCACAACAGCAGATGTCTATCAGAAGACCTCCTCCGCCCCCATATCCGGGATCTTTAGGACCACCAATGCTTCAACAACAACACATTCGAATGTATGGCTCACCACAAGTGGTTCAGATGTCTCGGTTACCGCCCCATCAGATGCAGCACCGGATGACTGAATACTCTTCCCGAACAACGCCTTCACACGAATTCGAATCAAATAATGCTTTCATTGAAAACAATTATTCTAACAATTCTGAAGAAAATCAAATGATTCAGTGCTCTCCTCAGCGATCAATACCCGTCTCCGCCTCTTATTCCTTATCGGACGACAACTCGTCTATTCATATGTCAGCACCAGATCTCTCGAGCGTTGATTCCAAAGATCTTTTGGATGAAAATAATGAATTACTACCGGATTTACAGCAATACAAACGCCAGTCCTCTAATGAAAACGAGTCTATCGATCAAAAGCCATCGATTGTTGGAGAGGCCAAGACCTCAATTGCCTTTAATATTGACGAACAGGGCTCGGGTCAGGACAACGATGCGGTCAATGATCTTCTCTTGAATTCTAACGATTCAAACAAAGAAAGTGATGAACAAAAACAATTGAATTCTGAAATCAAGATTAAGAAAGAAATGATTGAATCGAACTCTAGTTCTGGATCTTCTCAACCCAACCAATGGATGAATCAAAACGAGAGAATTGAGATCAAAGAGGAGCAGGTATTTTAAAATTGATTCCTATTAAACATTATTTGTTTGTTGTAATTAATTAAAATGTATTTTTAGATCAATTCATATTCTTGTGCTGTCGATCAGCACTCAATACATAACTCTTCGAATGTAATAGAAGTGCCAGAAATGGAAAGACACAAAATATCTTCACAACAAATAAATAATAACTTTGATTTGAATTCAAATAATTTTTTAAATGATTTGAATGACAGCGACACTAATGAAGACTCGATTCATAACAAACAAAACGCTTTACTGAAACAACTTTTACAGAACTGTCCGTCAGCTGACTCTCAATCCAATGCAATCGAATCGTTAATGACTGACAACGAAGAACCAAATGAACCGAACGCTAATATCGAGTCTAATGAAGAGATGGCAGTGATTGTTGAGACCGCCGTTGTTGAGCCCTTACCTAATATTGAACCTCAAGTCATAGCCGAAGAGATTGAATCGCAAACAAATGTCATCAATAGTGTTACGAATACAACGACTGAAGCCGTGTTGAGTACTCCTTCCACTCCAATCATGACATGCAATCAGTCTTCGGTGTCATCAGAGAAGAAAATGTCTTATTTGGATATACGTAGAGCTCAGTTAGAACGGGAACCGACGCCTCCACCCGAAGAGATTAAACCAAAGAGAAAGCGAATGACAAAACGAAAAGAATTGAAAAGTCCTGAAGGAGTGACTGGAGATGTAGCGAAACCCCCGACCAAAAAGAGGTCGCGGAAAGTGTCTCAAACGCGAACCGATGAGGACAGCGAACTTTTTTTGGCCACTTTGATGACACAACTCAGAGCATTACCGCCGCTCCAAATAATAGAGCCGATCATAAAACCCAATCTAAATGTTTGTCTGCCGTTCGACGTCTCAGACCTTAATTCAAAAGACTCTTCACTTCGAGGCAGTTATGGAAATGCGTTTCTCTCCTCAACAATAGATTATTACTCAACCTATCCATTCGGTCCTAATAAAGCCCCTCCACTGACTCCATCATTACCTGCGAGTGTTATTAACAGTCCTAATACCGTGACTACCAGTCCTCTAAACGCTAGCGGTTCATCAATAGGAATGCCCTCAACCAGTCGTGGCTTTTATAACGAAGAGTTCGCTAAAAACTCTTCCAATTCTTCGCTTCAAATGTCAATTCCATACAGAAATGAATCTGAATTTTGCCATTACTTCCGCGACTGTGACAGTCCCGACACTATTGTCTCTTCCTCTTCACCCGAAAACGTTTTATATGACTGTCCGAGCGATTCATTAAAAGGACTTAAATTTATTAGTATTGACGACGAAGAAGAGAACCGAGAGTTAAAGGATATCAATAACAATCGTTCTTCGCCTGACATTCCTATAATAGTATCCATTCCTATCCGACCCATACCTATAATGCCTTCGTCTTTAATATCTCAGAGACGTGTCTCAGAATTAGACTTCGATAAAGACAAAGAAAACGCATTGGAATCAAACAATAGTATTAAACCCAAATCTAGTGCCACAACACCTGCAGCGCCGCTCAGAGACGCTGGCAATGTTGGGGTCACTCTTACCCTTTCCTCTGCGGATGATATTCGAGGCATTTTAACAGCTTTGGCCAAATATCTGGATATACCGGCCCCCAATTCTTTCGAAATCGTTGAGCGCACGACAACCCCGCCCTCTCAAAAGTTGGGTCTTTACAACCAGAAGGAGGGCATTGAGTCCAATGACGACAACATAAATATAGGAAATGTATTGAACGGAAAGATTTTGAAAAATTTTTGCAAATTTTGTGATATCGTTGTACTCAATGCTGGCATTAAGAAGAAAGCATCGGAACTGTCAATGACAGCACAGGAACGTCTCGAAGAGGAAGAGGAGGTGATATTTTGCAGCACTAACTGCTATATGCAGTTCGCACTCTCGCACAGAGGCGTCCCCAGCAATCAAGAGAAGGAGGCGGCGGCTGTTGTTGCGCACAGACACTCAAACGAAGTACCTATAAGTGAAATAAAATCAGAAAAGCCTCTAATAGTCAAACATCGATTGGATTTATTGCCGCCAATGAGTCCAATGATGGAAGACGACGATATCAGTGATGACCAGGAAGTGGCAACAGTCCTCTCCCTATCACCCAAACTGCCCTCACTTGCCATTGAAGACCCATTGTCTACGGCCAACACTGCGATGGAAGTGGATTCTGAAAATCAAACGCCAACTCAAAAGACTCCTTCAGAGCCGGTGTCCAAAAAGTGGAAGGAATTGCGTTATAAGTATTGGAATAACGAGTCGTTCGACAAAATAAAAACTAAAACCGAAGACGAAGAAGAAGAGGACGACGACGAGGCAGGACTTGATTTGGACAAAATGGCCATTTGTGTCAAACCCGAGGCCACAAGTGTTGAGAGACGTAAGTGTACGCTATGTCATGAGGTCGGGGACGGGGAGGCAGACGGACCCTCACGTCTGCTTAATATGGATGTCGACAAATGGATTCATTTGAATTGTGCCCTTTGGTCTTCAGAGGTCTATGAGATGTTGAACGGGGGTCTCATGAATGTAGACCAGGCCTGCAAACGGGCGCTCACTCTTCAATGCGTCAGATGTCATACCATTGGGGCTTCACTAAAGTGTTTCAAACCTCGTTGTTTCAATTCATATCACTTTCCTTGTGCTGTGAAAGACCAGTGCATGTTCTTTAAGGATAAGACCCTTTTGTGTTCAATACACGCGCCTAAAACACAAAGTCCTGAAGAAATGACTTCATTTGTTGTGTTCCGTCGAGTGTTTGTCAATCGAGACGAACAAAAACAAATCGCATCAATGATTCATATGGGGGACAGTCATCTGCTCCGTATAGGAAACCTTATATTCGTAAATATTGGACAATTACTTCCCCATCAGTTGCAGGCATTCCATTCCCCGAACTGTATATATCCGGTCGGATATAAGATAATCCGTTTTTACTGGAGTTGGAGGCGATTTGGGAAGAGATGTAAATATATTTGTTCTATCAATGAATTTGAGGCCAAACCAGAATTTGTGGTCGAAATAAAGGAAGAGGGCTTTGAGAACCAGATCTTTAGAGATAGTTCGCCCAAATCTGTTTGGCTTAAGATATTGGAACCAATTGTTCGAATGAGATCAGAGGCCAAATCAATTAAAGTATTCACAGATTATATCACTGGTGAAGACCTGTTTGGTCTCTCAGAGCCAGCGATTGTACGCATTCTCGAGTCATTACCCGGAGTCGACACTTTGAATGACTACAACTTCAGGTACGGGCGCTCGCCTTTGCTTGAGTTACCC
>JAQGCG010000070.1:0-11518 GCA_034699285.1 Liacarus coracinus | reverse complement strand
TGCTTAGCATGTATAGAGATAGAGTGTAGGAGAGGTGCTCAATGCGCAGAATCGTGTCTCTCTCTAATAGCAATAGTCACGTGAGAGTATTGGAGTTTAAATTTAATTGCATTTATATTTAACGCATTATTGAGACGTGAATTTGAATTTGACTGTGAATGCGAAGATGTGAACCACTTCTCTAATAGCGCGAGCACTGAGTCGCATAAGTGGCCTCTTATTAGCGCTATATTTGTGTTCATTTCAATGAATGGCTCAATGAATAGCACTCTTATAGTAGTAATTGTGACCCAAATGCATACGAAAAATGTCATTATCTCTGTCTCTCTCTCTTCTGCCATGCAATCAGAGCCTCAGGCGAAGATCCTCTCAATGTTTGCACTCATCTTAAGAAAGAGTTATCAATCCATGAATATCTATTAATTTATCACTTTATCTATGAACATCCATGAATATGTATCATGCTAAATGTGCGCAAATATTTCCGAGTTTTCTCAGATATCTCTCTTATAATTATTGGAACAATTGGAAGACAATTAGAAGAAAAGTTTGTCTTTCGCTAATTGGAGACAATTTTTCTCTTCATTTGTTTTGACACAAACTTGAAATCAATTGAAAACGGAATTCAAAGCAAAACCGGTTCCAAATATTATTCCAAATATTATACAACAACTATAGCGCTATTTATGGCCGCAGTGGCGGAACCCCTTCTTAGCACTGTGGAGAGGATGAGGCGCCGCCACTGCGATGACCCACATTGGCCCAGAGCAGTGCGAAATTGGATCTGTCGGTCGGATCTGTTTTGGCAACAATTGCGTCACCGATTGGTCGCTTATTATTGATGGAACAGGAGTGCAGTGAGTGAACCGGTATTCCCTGTGCTCTTTTCTCACACCACTGCAAAGCGCACTAATTTTTGTTCTTATTGCGGCACAACTTAAGCACTCGAATCACTCGCAGACAAACGTCTTGTGAAGGAGTGTTTGGTTTTGACTTTTTCTTCCAAATATTTAATTAAAAGTTTTGTTTTAAACGACTTTTGGGTGAGTTTTCTCTTATTTTTATCCAAACTTCAGATAAAGTTCTGAAAAGTTCTAAAAGTTCTTAAAAGTTCTGAAAAGTTCTAATAAAACCTTTTTTCAGTTCTTCAAAGTCCCAAATATGCTCAATCGGAAGTACATGTGCTCTCTCTTCCTTCTCTTCCTCCTCTTGACGTCTGTGTTGAGCGCAGAGCCCCTCACCTCCACCACAAGAGCCCCTTCCAAGCGATACCCTGTGCGCACATTCCTGGGCAATATGTACCACCGCTTCCGCAACAACAGAACGCCGATGATTCTCATTCCTCCGCTTCTTCGTCTCGCCTACCAATACGGCGGTCCTCTTCTCGAGCGCATGGGATCCGCTCTCGGACTCAACTCCGCCGCCGGACAGGTGGCCGCGTCTGCAGCGGTGGGCGGACCCATCAATAGTCTGGTCGAGTCAGCCATCAGTGAAGTCATGGGTGGCGGTGCGGCCGCCGCCGCCTCCCCTTTGGGTCAGTTGCCATTCGCAGGTCTGCCGCCGGGAATGGGCGGCTTTGGAGCGGCGCCCATGGGCTTTGGCGGCGTTCGACCGGTGTTTTTCCGCCGCCGCCGTCGGTCGACATAAGAGTGCTTCAGAAGAGAAGAGCAGAGATTGAGGACTCGATCGCAGCGTTAGTGCTATGAGCACGTGATGATAGTGTATGAGCACGTGATGATACCAAATGCACTGTTTATAGTATATATTATATATTCGGCTCTTTATATCCACTATAAGAATAATAATAATAATAATAATACTATAGTATAGTGTGAATGCATTCGCACTCAAGAAGTGCGCTCTTGTGCTCATTTGGCCCAACAATGCACTCGCGAGCACATTCCTCACCACTATTCAGGAGAAATAGGTCTCAAAGCTCTTCTCTTTTGCATGAATTTGAATAAACGAAGATTTTATGTAAATTTCAAAAATTATTCAATTTTTTGTAAATATTTTTAATTTATTTTTCGATAATTTATTACATTTTGAATAAAACAAAACAAAACCAAATATCATCTTCTCATTGATCGTTCATTTGTGTGGAGAGTGCGGAAATGGGAGTCTTTCTCCTCTCCTCTCCTCTCCTCTATTGCTCTCAACAGGTATTCCTATTTCTATTCCTATTAGTTCTCTAAAGCCTTGAACTCTAAGACAGTCTTGTTTTGTGTTCATAATTAGCACAACTATTATACTGTTATTGTTGCGAACGCGCTCTACAATAATGACTATTAGTGCTGCTGACGTCACACCTGAATGCATGTCACACACTATTCATAGAGCACTACTGCGATTATAATAGCATATATAGTGTATTAGTGTCCAAACTATTCAAACGCATCTATTAAACGTATTGTTGTCAGGGCGTGCACTTGTCATGCGAAAAGTATTGTGTGTTCCGTCTCTATGGCTACGTCTCTCTCTCTCTCTCTCTCTATCTCTATATAGTAGTGTTAATTGCTATATAGTATGTGAAAAACCAGAATTCTTTGTTCACCACTAGAGGGCGCGTCGCACGTGCTCTCCCTCTGAATGTGGGCGGAGTCTCAGAGTCACAATGAGATCCGAAGTTGAGATGAATGTGGAGAAAGAGTGGTCACTGAGGAGGAGGAGGAGAGCCGAAGAAGAGGCACTTGAGGACCAGAAGAGTGAACAAAGTGGACGCAAACTGACAAATAGAGAGAGACTTATTAGTGCTAATTATTATAGAGATTTGCAATAATTACCGAAAGCGCGAGAATCGTGGTCAGAGCCTTAGGAGACACCGACATCATCACTTCGGCTCTTCCACTCTCGCTCCTTGACCACCGCCCCTCCTCCTCCTCCTGCTCCTGCTGCTCGTGCACGTCAATGTGCTCTCTGAAGGTGACTCTCGTGGGTCTGGAGAAGCGCTCCATCGCTGAGGACTGTCTTTGGATGAGATCGGGCACAGAGAGCCGCTGTGGCTCTTCCTCTTCCTCCTCCTCTTCTTCTTGTCGTTGTTGGAAGTGCTCTGTTTTGGTGACAACCATTCTGTCCAATGAGAAGTCGTATTTGAGGTCATAAGTGGTCCTCTTTTGCGAACATTCGCTCTCATTCTTGTGCACGAGAAGAGACGACTTCGAGCACTTGTACTCCAGCACAGACATGGGGAATAGGGAGGGGCAATTAGGGGGGAATGAGTTGAATTGCTTTGACCAGAATTGGGAGAAAGAGGACAAATAGTTGTGCTAATAGTGTTGTGGCACAGGGCCAACTCCTTGGGTAAAAATAGTTTCGCAAAAACTGAGCAAATATTGGAATTTCAGACAAAATCAGAGAAAAATTGGAAAAATTGATAAAAAATTCACAAAAAATATTTCAAACATTATTAGGAGAGAGAGGGAGTGGGCACTGGAGGCGATGGAGCGGGAAGTGCGGTCCGAGTCGCTCCATTAAGAGAGAGAGAGAGAGAGAGAGATGTCGTCAGAGTTTGCGTCACTTTTGTCGTTCACTTCTAAATATGAGCTCTTCTGATATTTCTCTTCCCTTCTCTTCTCTATTGCTATTTCGATCCCTCTGTCAGTCGCTCTCAAGCAGTGCTTCTCTTCACTTCTCTCTATTACTATAGATATTCTCTATTCTGTTCTCTTGTAAACGACTTTAATCATCATCGAATAATAATGGTAAAGATCATTAGAACTATCATTAGAATTAGAACTGTTCTAACCACTTTTTCCCATGTGCTCAGGCGGACGAAGCGAGGGTCAAATTCGAGGAGAAGGAGCGCAAGAAGAAGGAGATCCGACAGCGCCTCGAGGCTCAGATGAAGAGCACCAAGAAGAAGGGCTTCATGACGCCCGAACGCAAGAAGCGACTCCGGGTAATTACAGTCCTCCTCTTCTAATTGTGTTGAGAATAATATGAGAATAATTGTGGCTTTGGTTTTGTTTTTGAGATTTCTCTCTCTCTCTCTCTCTCTCTCTCTGTCTCTCTATTAGTCGTAAAAATAGTTTTCATGAGTTGTGACAAAAATATAACAAAAGAGCGTAGAATTGCGTCAAATGTTGCGAGAATTACGTGCTTAGAGTTCATTGTTGGCACCAAATATGCACTTCTCTCTACTTCTCTATACTTATTGAGAGTTGTTTTTGAGAACAGTTTCGGAACTTTTTAGCGATGTTTAGAACTTTGGTTCCAATGATTCCAATTGTCTTTCTTTCGCCTCTTTTCAGCAATTGCTGCGCAGAAAAGCCGCCGAAGAAGTGAAGCGCCAGCAGGAGCAAAGGGAAAAGGAACGCATGCGCATCATCGCCGAACGCACCGGGAAACCGAAGCACGGGGCGGAGTCCAATGAGGGTAAGTGCAGGAGGGGAGGGGGCGGGCAGTGATGGCCATGAACCAATGTGCAGATGATGTAGCATGGTGATTTGTGTGTGTGTTTAGCCACTCTGATGCAGATCTGCAAAGAGTACCACAACCGGATCTACAAGCTCAACGAGGACAAGTGGGATCTGGAACTGGTCACGTGCATCAAGGAGTACGAGGTATGCAGAGGAGAGGCGATCTCCCATTGGATGACAATTACTTCCAATTACTTCTTCTTCTCTTAAGATAAACGATTTGCAATCGCGCGTGAATGACATGAGAGGAAAATTGTGAGCAAACGAGCATTCTCCTCTCTATATCTATCTATCTATTATGCTAACTGTACTGTTCTATAATCTGTTAGCATAATTCCGCCGCTGAAGAAGGTGTCCAAGTACCAGACCCAATTGGAGAAGATGCGCCAATGGACGTACAAGTTGGCCAAGATGGACATGAGGGGCGGTCTCAAGCCCGTGAAGAAGGAGATCGACCTGGGCGAAAAGGAGGTCATTGATCTCTCTCTCTCTCTTAATTGATCTCTCTTAACAGTTAATTATCATGGTTCTTTTCAGGTTCTGTCCCGAAAGGAGAACAAGCCAGAGTGGGTGGCCGGGAAGCAGTGATCGTGGACGGAGGAAGAAGAGGAAGAGGAAGAGGAGGAAGAATATTATTAGAGCGAAGAAGAATAGTTTGGAAAATAGCGAAAAATGTTTTCTTTTCTTAAATTAAATTAAATTATATATAAATACAATACAAATGAATGTCTGAATAACCCTTTGATTACTGATTATTAACTCGTTTTCACGCATTCCCACCAAAGATGCACCGGAAGGAGGAGCAGGATGAGGATTGGGATGAGGATGAGAGTGGCAATCTGTACTAAACATTGAATAAACTTTGATTCTATCTCTATCTCTATCTCTATGTTCTTTCTTCTTCTTCTTCTTCTTCTTTGATTCCATTGTTCTTTCGGTTTTCAACTCAAACCACATCTCTATTTCAATAGAAGTGAACTATTCTTTCAAACCATAGATATTCTTCTCTTCTCTCTCTTCCACATCTCATCTCATCTTATATATCGCACACGTGTTCCCATCCAATGGCACGTGACTATTCAGCAAGATGAGTTGTGAAGATGCGTGCAGTATGGGAGAGGGAGGGGTCGTCTCTTCATTGCTCTGAGGAATGCAATGAAAGCAATGATAGCAAAGTCCCCGAAAATCAATAAATATATGAATAATTGGAAAAAAGATAAAAGAAATGAATTTTTGGTCAAAATATAGAAACCTTTGGTCTCCATTGGAAACCATTGCAATCAATCACAAGAGAGTCAATCAATCGATAAATCAGTCATTCAGTCTTCATGTCTTCCCTCTTCACTCCTCTTCAGTTCGACCGGAGGACCACTTCTGGCGCTCTTCTCGTGCGCAAAGACACGGAAGTTCTGAACGAAGAATATTCCATAGAATTGAACGAAAAAAATGATTTCATTTCTGTCACCAAAACGCAAATTATCCACAAAAGAGACAAAAGAAGACCCCATTCTCTGCCCCGATGGACAACCATTGCCGAGATTGAGTGTCCGCCGCCTCTCAAACAAGAAGAAGAGGAGGAGGAGGAGATCCACTACGAAGAGATCGGCAGAAGAAGAAGAAGTTCCAAAGATTTAAAAGAAGTTCTGAAAACTTTAAAATTCTTTCCTTTTGTTCTAATTGTTCTCATTCTTCAGGAAAGCGCTTCCGAGTCCGAGTTCCTGTTCTTTGCGCTCGTTTGGCAGTACCTGAGCTCCGTGGCCAATGTGCTGCGCCTCCTCTCAGTGCTCCTCTGCTTAAATGGCTTTCTTTTGCAGACAACGAGTCTTTGGATTCAATTTTTCTCTTCTTTTGAAAAGAATTTGAATTCAAAACAAAGTTTTTCCATTTTTTGTTTTGAAAAAAGTTTTGAAAACAAAAGCGAAAAAAGTTTTTCTCTTTTTCTCAATAATTCGCTTCAATTAATGGTTGAACTGAAGAGAGAAGAAGAAGAAGAAGAAAACACTTTTTTGCTCTCATTTTTGGTCTCAAATAATAGTAATAATTGTTCTGAGAATAGAAAGGTTTGCACTTTTGGCCCAAAACTAATATTTTTCAAAATATTTTTCTATTTTTAGGAAAACTTTGTCTTTAATTGGGTTTTATGTGAAAAAAACGCTTCAAAAGTGTGGCTAATTGTCTCCTCTGGTCATGAGATATTCACTCTGGAGCTCTATACGGCCTGTTTGGGCGGTTTAGCCGTGATTTGGGTTTTAGTTCTTTTGCTTTTCTTCGCTTTAATTCGTTTTCTGCAAAAACTCTTTTAAAACTCTTTCTCTGTTTGCGAACAGACGTCACGTGTTTTCAAAAGAGTCTTCTCATCAATAGAGGGCGTAATTAATGGACGAATGACTGGAAGAGAGAAACACTTATTATAATAGATATAACTCTAGTATTATATTAGCCTTATTTAGAACATTGTGAGGGAGAGGGCGGGGCAGAGGGCATATGTATTGTCGGGGGAGCAGAAGTACAGTAATAGGAGTAAAGGAGTGATTGGTTTGAAGTGAGAACTGGTTTCGGAATAAAAGTTATGAAAAGTTTTATTATATTTCCGGCATTTCTTTTGACTAATGGTTCCAAACATTCATTTATTAATAGAAATAAAAAATAAATAAAAATAAATAAAATTTTGTGTATTTTTAGTCAAAATTAAGAGTTTTTTCATATTTTTCTTCAAAAAGTGATTAAAAACTGGTTTCAAATGAAATGTCTTTTGACTTGAAATGAATAAAATGTGAATATATTGTTGAGAAGAGCGCGCAAGAGATCAATGACTGACTGAAAGGAATTAAAGTGTTTTTCGTTCAACGATTAACACATGTTTTCGATGAACAGATGAGAGCGCGAGAGGAGAACAGCAGTGTATTGTTGTGTAGAGTAGAGGAGAGTAGAGGTTATATTACTTTTATAGAGTATATGAGTAGAGAGTATATGTACATCACTTCTTTTATAAGTATATGAGAATTCATAGTTAGCATGCTTAAACGATATGTTCTGAAACATGTGCTCATTTGTTCGCATATTCTCTGCGCTGCTCTCGCCCTCGAGCCCCCCACTGACCCCACACCCCCCTGGCCCTGGAGGCCCTCCGAGTACGTGACGCAAGTATGGGAGAGGCGCTTCTGTCGCTTCCCCCTCCCCTCCCCCTCCCTATTGGTGAACGTGTGCGATCCAGATCAATTGCTGCGCGAGGAAGAAGTGCTTGAATTGAGCATGGTACTCTCACGTGCTTGGAATGAGAGCACGTGCTCTGACCACCAGATGTGCGATCACGTGATAGCGGAGAGTGAGTGTGGAGGAGGAGGCGTGGCGATGGGCGTGGCTCTGGCCAAACAGACGCTTCAGGAGCACACGTGAGTAGTGTTTGGAAACAGAAATAAGAGAATCTCTTTTAAGGGAAAACTTATTAATAATTATAAAAGACTTGAAATAAACTCAAAGAGAAAATAGAATAGAATTGAATTGAATTGGGTTTCAATACAAGAGTCACTTCCTCTTCCTCTTCCTCTTAGAGCCAAAGAGTTCGCCGAAGATGTGCGCAGGAAGTGGTCTCTCCTCTCCCCCTCTTCCGGTCCTCAGAAGAGATGCGATCCTTCTCTGGTGGTGTTCGTCTCTGCGCATGAGCACCAGGTGATCCCATATTAAACAAAGTTATTTAGCATTTTTGGAATTCTTTGGAACTTTTCTTTCAATAGATTTCCATATCTTTTGGCGAAAGAAGTGAAAGAGTTTTTGGCCACTCTTTCTCCCAATTGATCGTAAATCACATGCAAAGGGCATTCAAAGGGCACAACTCTTCCCTCTTTGAGGTAAAGAAGGGTCAAAGGGGTCAAAGAAGGGGTCAATCAATGCTCTTCTCTCTCTCTCTCTGTTTGTTTCAGTTTCTCGTGAATTGCACTCAATATCTTCGGAGGACTTATTGCACGCGATTTGAACTCATTGTTCTTCCAAACACTACTAATACTGCTAATCACGAGACGTTCATTTGGATCACGTGGAAGAACACTCTCGTGACGCTCATCTCTGTGCTCCTCCTCCTCCTTCTTCTCATTGGTCTATTCTACTCTCATAGGAGGAGGGGAGGGGGAGGGCAGGCAAGGGAAGGGAAGGGGAGAAGAGAAAGGATTTTTAATTAGTTTTTAATTAATTTGATTTGAAATTCAATTAAATTCTTAGAAAACATCTGTTTTTTGGAGAAAATGTTTATTTTTGACTCAAATATTCTGATTATAATTCTTGAAATTCATTTCCTTCACTTCCGCTCCTCTTCTTCCTCTTTATTCACTTCCGCTTCCATAGACAGTTCCGGAAGTGCTCTCTTCAGATGCGATTGCACGCGACACGAGTGTAGAGCACGTGTGGAGAGAAAGACGTGCGAAAAGAGCGATGAGAGCGCGCTATTCGTCGCCAAAAGTGTTTTGAGAAGTCGTGGAAATGGATTCGAAGAATGCAATTGTTGTGCGCGTTGTCTCATCACTAGAGGTCTCTATTCATCATCACTAACAGGAGTAGAGGTCTCTTATTCTCATTGACTTATTGTTTGTTCTGCAGATCTGTTCCAGAGGTGCGCACGAGGGGAGGGGAAGGAGGAAAGGGCGCACTTTGAGCTCAGGTGCAGACAGGGCTTGCTTTGTGACCGCAATTCGGGAGTTTGTGTTTTGGCCAGAGAGAAGAGGGCGGCGGCGGAGGAGGCGTTTGGGCACCGATTCGTGATCAATGTGGAGCGGGCAGTGATCAATGGGGGGAACGGGAACTCCCAGAACCAGAACATTGGAGAGACGTTTATAATTAATAGAAATAATTGAACTTTTTTTGAGAGTTTTTTAGAACAAAATAAAGTTTATTAAAGTTTTAAAGTGTTATCAACGATAAGAGCATTACTATAGTTATGATTACTATTATTTAGAACTTTTGGAACAATTAGGCGAAGCACGTGACGGGCACTTCGATCGCCTGTTGCAAATCCACTCTCTTGTTGGCCAACTGTTTGATCACTTGGCGCCCGCTCTCGACAATGAGCTGTTGAGTGAAGGGAGAGGTCTTCGGCAGACAATGGAAGTCCACTTTCACCGACTCAGTTCTGGTGGCTCTGCCGGAGACGCACGAGAGCACGGGTTTAGTGGTGAAGCAAATCATTTCATCCCTTTCTATGTATTGCGTGCGCAGGCGCTGAATGATCTTCTGCTGCTGCGGAGTTGCGCCGTAGAGGGCCTGTCGTTGTTGGGGCGCCAGTGCCTGTCCCTCCTGTCGCGCCATTTGGTTCTCCACCTGTTGTTGTTGTGTTCGCTGCAGTTCTTCGATGTTGGCCTGGCTCTGGATCTGCTGCGCCCTCTGCTCTGGGCTCAGCTCTTGAGTCACCTGTTGGCGCACAAGAGTGGTCTGGCCATTGGGTCCGATCACTTGCTTCACCTCCTCCTGTCGCACAGTCTTCGGCAGTTGCTGTCCGTAGTAGCCGTTGGCCTGACTCTGCTCTTCGGCCGAAGAGCTCTGTTGCGGACATCTCTTCGCTCCTAAAAACACAAGAATAAGAATATATCTATAGTAAGAATAATTGACTCAATCCGTTCATACCGTTCTGCGCGTGCGGTCTTTGTTCGCAATGCTGTCCACTGAGAGCATAGCTGTTGGCGAAGTCCTGCGAGTCCTCATATATGCAGCCCTTCGGTCCGGAGAACTCCTCCTCCGTCTCGTCGTTGTTGTCGCCGCACAGACCGCATGTCTTCCCCTTATATCCGCTTCCGAGAGAGATCTTCGCGTTCTTCCCGTCGTACTTGATCTCCACGTCATTGATGTCCGACTGAATCACAATAATGGGGTTCACGGCGTCGGAGGGCGTGGCTCTCAGGAAGATGCGGATCTGCTTCTGCTGGTTCTCTTGTTCCTGAGTTCTGCTCTGTCCTGATTGGCCGCTCTGAAGGGTAATGGCCTTTCGGAAGGTGAGCTCATGGGGTCGTCCATCAACTACGACCTGCGCCACGTTCTGCTGTTGGGGCGGAAGCAGTTTGATCTCACTTCCGGCGGTCAGAACAGTCAGGCTCTTGGTCTTGGACTGTGCGTCCAGTTGTTGGGCGAAGACTGCGAAGCGCTCTTTGGGCGAACAGTCTTTGGCCAACAAGTACTGGCACTCACTGTCGGGCGTCTTATACGTCACGTTATCGAAAGTGCGCACGAAGTCCTCCATAAGCGCGCACTCGTCTGTGTTGTCGTATCCGCTGAAGAGATTGGCGTAGACCTGCGCAGTGGGCAGAAGGGAGGAGATGGGTCTGAAGTAGGGCACGTGAATGCGCTCGTATTGGCTGTTCTCCTGCGGGGATTTGATCAGCAGATTGGCCAACTGGAGATCGGGGATGCGCGAGGAGTATTGGGCCACAACTCTCAACTGGTCGTCGGGATTGTTCACATCCAAGTCGTTGTTCTCGAGGTGTGGGTAGAGGTGCACTTTGAGCGCGAGGGCGGCCTTCTGTGTGGCGTTTTGGAGCTCTTTCGGCACATTCTTGTATTTGATGTCAAGAATCAATTGATTGAAATACGAGTCCTCAATGATCGCGCGCTCGCAGGCGTACGACTGGGACTGGCCTTCGCTTCTGTCGATCTGACACTGTCTGTAGTACCAGTTCTGCACGTGAGAGGGCGAAGAACCCTCCACTGTGGCCAAGTCCTCGGGAGTGATCACCTGATCCTCCGTGTTCTCCAGAACTCCGGTCACGAGAATGCCTCCGTCGTTATGACACTGTGCGCCCCAACCGGCCTGAGCCTGGATTTTGGCCTTCTGTGCCTGAAGTTGTGTTGGCTCGTAGTAGAACTCGCCCGGAATGGTCGGGTAGGAGATGACTGCGTCGGCGCAGAACAGAGTCGGCACCTGTCGGGGGATATGCACGGGATTAGGTGTGATATAATAGGGATTAGGGATTAGAGATTAGGGATTACCTGAACGTAGACTCCTTTGGGCGCTTTGATGTGTCCGTCACTCTTCACCCAAACGATTCTGTGGTCATAGGTGTGCACATAAAGTACGTTCGCCGCATAGTATGTGGGCCGGGGTCCTCTGGCCACGGCTGTGA
>JAQGCG010000069.1:0-11555 GCA_034699285.1 Liacarus coracinus | reverse complement strand
TTTGAGCCGCGCGAAGGGTATGATTTTGACTCAAATGTCAAGAGGAGAAATTTGGAAAATTTTCGAAGACAGGGTGGAGTATTTTGGCTATACTTTTGTTAAACTTAGAAAATAAATTTTTTATTTTAATGAAAAGGCTTTTATTTCTAAAAACAAACTCTAAAATCTTTATTTTGAATTTCTTTAATGTAAACCAAAGATTATAACAAATTATTTATTTGTTTAAAGGGTCCGACACTTAATTGTAATTATTTTCATTAAATTTTTAACCAAATATTGAATGATAAGAATGTTTAATTGAAATAAATTATTACATCAGTTATGAACCAATTGTTAATTCTCTTATTTGAGAAAAACTCTAATTTAATAATTATTATATTTTTTATATAATTTATTTCTCATTTATAGTCATTAGAATTAAATTATATTTTGCTGTAAAATATTGTTTAATGAGAAGACAAATAATTAGACATTAATATTATATAATATAATACAACAAAAATTGGAAAAACAATCGAATGAATGATAATTTAAACCGATGTTTAAGTATTGTATCGATTATTGAATAATGAGATATAAGTTTAAATACATTATATAATAGTTTTCAACAAATGAACAGTTAATCAGTTCATTGAATTAGTTTTCAATCAAATATTCATTGATTTACATATTTTTGGATAAAGTATTCATTTTTTAATTGAATGAATGTATGCGCTGTGAATGGAGTGCAAGAAATCGGCGTCACTTTGGAGTAAATGTATTAATGTTTGCTTCAACTGTTCCATTGTTAGAGTGGCAACGGGAGGATGGGATCCATATTTGTCATTATTGGTCAATACAGATAAAAAGTTTTGATTGTAAGCAGAGGTAACACCAAATGGAATGGCGTTTTGTTGCGGTTGACTCAACACCACTGGACTCTGCCTTTGAGTTAAGGAATCATTTGGATTGGGTTTTGTGCTCTGAGTGGTTAACATCGCAGGAGTTATCACATCATTGAGTGGATCTTCAAAGTGTTGAGCCGTTGACTCCGGAGTTATCAAAGGTTTTTGAATGGGTTGGGAACCTATGTGTGACTGAAACAATTGGTGGACCTGAAGGGACAGCTTCTGGGGATGGCTTTGGGTCACAGTTTGCTGTTGTTGTGGATTATGACCATTCGCTTGTGCTCTCTGTGCCATTCGGTCTTCACTGTTCAGATCCATTGTTAATAGTTTTTTGAGGATATCGTTTGGATCGGCATTGGGTTGACTCACGACATGACTCTTTTCTTGTGCTAATTTATCGATAATATGTTTCAACTCTTGATTAAAGTTCTTACAGTCGTTCTCGTTGTAGAACCAAATGCAGAAAATCTCATTCAATGAGTTCTTATACAAGAGGTATGGAATCGTTATATTGATATCGAAGTTGTGGTCAATTGTCTGAAACATATTTGTGGTATTGAGTCGATTGATAACAACGAATCCATAATTGTCTGGTCTTTGTCTGTGGACCACAAACATTGATCCCTCAATCTCTTTGCGTTCCCATTCATTGGAAGCACTGCTGAACTTATAAACAGCGCATTGACCACAGCTTAACACTATTTGGTCAATAGAGGCGTCCATTTGTTTCAATGCCCGCAAATTAATGCCCTTTTCATCGCAATTCTCTTCCATTGCTTTCAATTTAATGTTTATATTATTTCAAAATAAATAAATATTAATTCAATTCAAATAATCTTTTGTTCAAAACTCAATGTTTTTCTCATTCAATACAAACAATGACTGAATCACTGTTTCCTCGATTTAATGCAAAACACAAACAACGTTTGCAAATGTATTAATACATTAATTATTGAATACATTAAAACTTTTGATTTTAATATATGTTTTGTGCACTTCTTTCCAACAATTAATTAATTATTCAAATTTTCAAATTCAGGAAATGTTTAATAAATAGTTAGGAATTGAATAGATTTTTGTATTAATGCGCGTAAAAAGAATTGAAATTTTCAATAAAAAACTTAAATTAAATTAGAAATCGTTTGAAAAGAATTTATATTTGATTTGTCTTTATTTGTCTTAATTCTGATTCTTTAGTCTTCATCACTGATTGATAGTTATGTCCGAACCAACACCTGAGGGTCAGACACCTGCAGAAGGAGGAGCGGCAGCAGAGCCGACACCTACACCACCACCGGCTGAAGCCCCGGCACCTGAGCCTAAAGAAGAGAAAAAGGAAAAGAAGGGCCGAAAGAAAGGAAAGATAGAGCTCTCGGAAGCAAAGATCGGGTTCTTAGGAGCGGGAAAAGTGGCCGACGCTATAATCCGGGGTCTCATTCAATATGGAAAAGTAGATCCGAAGCGCATTCACGTCGCGGCCAAGACTACCAAAAACCTGGAGCTAATGAAGGGAAAGGGCGTTCACATAACGAAACGCAATTACGATATCTTCGGTAAATACGACTGCGATGTGGTCTTCATGTGCTTTCACGGCTCAGTCATCAAACAGTGTTACAAAATGGGTGGTTCCCGACCCCACCCCCTGACCACTAATTTCATACCGAATATGAAACACCCCCTGTATGTGCTCTCTCTGGTCAGTGGCGTCACTTTGGATCAGATCCGGGCCTGTCTTCTCAATCCCGAACACCCGGAGAAGTATATGTTGGAAATGCACAGGATTTGCATCAACACTGCCTGTGCTTATGGTCTGGGATTGGGTGCCATTGATGTGGAACCGGACAGCAAGAAGTGTAGTGCTATAGTGAGAGACATACTGTCGACCATAGCTAAAGTGGAATATATTCCCGAAAACCAAATGGATTCTGCCTGTGCTCTGGGAGGCAATGGTCTGGCATTTGTCTATTACTACATCTCTGCCTTAGCCGACGGGGCCTTCAAAATGGGTCTCAACCGACAAACGGCCACCAAATTCGCGGCCAAAACGGCTCAATGCGCTGCACTAACACTACTGGAGTCGGGAAAACATCCCTCAGAACTGAAAGACAGCTGTACTTCGCCTTCTGGAGCAGCCGTTTATGGCATTCATGTCTTAGACAAAGCAGACGTCGGATCAGGTATTGCAGGGGCTGTCGAAGCGGCGCATAAACGCGCAAAAGAGATGGCAGAAGAAGACGTCAAATGAAGATATGAATCCAATATTAAGACAATTATTCATCAAAAGTCTAGAAAACAATTGTTTTTTATATAAAAAATATGTTTTTTTGTACAAAATTCTCAACTTTTCTGAAATAAAAATATTTATTTAAATCAAAAATTGTCTCAAAATTATTTCAAATAAAAACTCTTTATAATGAACTTATAATTACATTACTTTATACTAAAGTTTATAGTATTTAATCAAATATTTGACACAAAATTATTTTAAACTTAAATTCAATAATAAAATGAAACGACTTTTAACTCCACTTTATTTAACTATAAATTCAGTTCTAAAAAGATATTAAAGTTTTAAAGCGCTTTAAAGTTCAGCCAATCGTATGAATGAATATAAACAAACATTTGTTTATATATTTTGTCCACATTTTTGTGTTATATTTGTTTAGATTTTGGTTTAATTATTTCATTGTTTTTATAAATAAATTTAATTATTAATGGTTTGAATAAATTGAATGATTTATTAATAATTATTTGAAAAAGAGATGCAAAGAGTAAATGATGTAAAAGTGGTTGTATTGGGTCCGCAGGGTTTGTATTTGTGTTAATACAGTTATATACTTATGCTTTCATTTAATATATATTTCATTGTATTTCATAAAATATTGTTTTCATTTTATTTTCAAATCTAATCTTTTTATTGCTTTTGATTTAATTTATTTTACTATTAATTTAATGTTTATTAGGTTTTGTTTTTTTGTGTATTATTTTTAACATTAATTTAGTCTTAATTTATAAAATGTCTAATATTTATAAAATTTAATAATCGCCCAAAAGGTGTGGGAAAGTCAAGTCTTGTGATGCGATATACGGGCAAAAAGTTCAATCGAAGTCTGGCCCCGACTATCGGTTCCTCATATTTTCCATTTAAGGTCACAATACGTGATATAACTCTATTGTTGGAGATCTGGGACACAGCCGGACAGGAAAGGTTCAAATCAATGGCACCCATCTATTACCGCAATGCAAAGGCAGCTCTTGTCGTGTATGATATCACTAGTTATGAGTCGTTTCTCGCACTCAAAGTCTGGGTCAGAGGTTTGGCTAAAATACAATTTTAGGTTAATTATTGAAACGACTAATTAATTGCTTTTACTTAACAGAACTTCTCCGAAATGTCGACAATTCTATAATTCTATGTATTGTCGGCAATAAGTCTGATCTCCAAAACGAAAGGTATGGCTTTAAACATATATAATATCTTTTAGTGAATTAATATGCGTTCGTTTCAAAACCAAATATTCTTACAATTTATTATTATTTTAATTATATTTTTTATTAACTCTTTAGACGTGTTTTAATGAGTGAGGCCGAGGCCTATGCGATGAGTATAAACGCTGATTACTTCGAAACCTCAGCCTTAGCCGATTCGGGAATCAATGAAGTCTTTTCGTGTATCGCAAACAAAATCACTCGACTTTGCGATAATAAGTGCCAGAGTTTTAGTTTTGGCGATAGCCTTGACTATAGTTTTGCAGACAATTTCACTCAACAAAACAAATTAGATCTCAATAATAGTCCAAAGAATAAAACATTCAGTTGTTGTAAAAATTAAACTATAATTATATATAATGTTTACTATTTTTTGCTCTCATTTTATAATTATTTTTATATCAAATATAAAAAACACAATATTTTTTCATAAAATAACTAATTTATGAAATTATTTCAATTATATACAGATTTTTATAAAACATTTTTCATTGAATATTATATACTATAATAGAATTCTCATTCAACTGAATTGAACTCAATTATTAAGAATATTTTATTTTATTTGAAAATAAGTTATTTTTATTTAAATAACTAAAGAAATACTTAAATTGAAAAATAAAATTCTTATAATTATTTTGATTTAAAGTTATTATAATTTTATTATTTAAATGAATTACTTTTGCTTTAATTCGGTTTTATTTGTTTAAAACAAATTATTTTAATACAAATATTTTGAATAAAACCCTTATTTTTGACAATTAATCAAAAAGTTTTTGATTTAAATTTTGCGCTAAATTTATGTAAACAAAAGTGAAATTACGTACAAATTATGTCTTTTATTATTGTTTTCATTAAACTCAACGAAATGTTTATGAATTTGTGTTAAATAAAAGTCAATTATTTTAGAGTTTATTTGCATTCAATTAAATGAGTTTTTATTATAATTAATAAATTGAATCTAAAGGACAAAGAGTTGTGTGAAATGTCTGTCCATTTAAATAGAGATTCATTAGTAAAGGACTCGTTGTATGAATTGATAGGTTTTGTGGATAAGTCGACCCTTAAGTTCGTTAACCATTTGATTGATAAGTCATTAGATATCGAAGAATTCAGGAATAAAGTAAAGAATGCTTTGGGAAGTGATTCACAGCAAAAGATCGACCACTTCTCCAATCGATTGTGGAATGAATTCAGAGTTAATAAGAGTTCAAATAAACGCAAATTTAAGACAAGAATTGATCCACAATTGGATCAAACAATGGATTTCAATGAAAGTGAAGAACAGAATAGAGATTTCAAAGAATCCAAACATACTATTAGTTCTAATAAAGACAGCGAAGAGTCGATGGATTCGGACGAAGAGGAAAGGGTTAAGGATTTGAAAGAAAGGGACGAATTCTCGGAAAGACTTAAACAAAAAGATAAGAATAAGACACGAAATATAGCCCTAAAGAATGACAGGAAGTCATACGAAGAGGCGGCCAAACGGCTCAAACTGGAGGCCGAAGACCGCAAAAAAATAGTTCCAAAACTAAGAGTTGAGTCGAGAAGAATGTATTTGGAAAAGAGAAAAGACGACAAATTGGCGCTATTGGAAGGGGATATACAGGATGAAGAGTACCTGTTCAGTGAAGTACAACTCAGTGATAAAGAGAAAGCGGCCCTCGAATACAGAAAAAAAGTGTTGAATTTGGCCAAAGAAGCAGATATGGCCCGGGATATGGAAAAAGTCAAACGATATCACATTCCAAAGGAAGGGGAAGACAATGAGTACATAGAAGTAGACGACACTGAGAAAGCACCCAATGCTGAACAGAGGAAGTGGGAGGAGGAGAGACTTGGAATCGCTCGATTGAGGTTTGGGGCAAAAGATGCGAACCAGAAGTCGAAAAAAGACTACGACTTAGTATTAGACGCAGAGATAGACTTTGTTCAGTCGTTAACTCTCGACGGAAACAATTTTGAAGAGGAATTCGAGACAAAAGACGAGAAGAAAACTAAACGACAGACTATTGAAGAGACGAGACGTTCGCTACCGATATATCCCTTCAAAGAAGAATTGATTGAAGCCATGAATAAACATCAGGTTCTCATCATTGAAGGCGAGACCGGTTCCGGAAAGACAACACAAATCCCTCAATACTTATACGACGCGGGCTATTGTAAGGACAATAAAAAGGTTGGCTGTACTCAACCCCGAAGAGTGGCCGCTATGAGTGTCGCCGCACGTGTGGCCGAAGAGATGGGCGTAAAGCTCGGGAATGAAGTCGGATATAGTATTCGATTTGAGGACTGCACGAGTGAGCGCACAGTTCTTAAATATATGACCGATGGAATGCTTTTGCGAGAATTCCTTTCCGAACCAGACTTAGCCTCGTATTCAGTGATTATTGTAGACGAAGCACATGAACGGACACTCCATACAGACGTTCTGTTCGGACTCGTCAAAGACATCGCCCGCTTTAGACCTGATCTCAAGCTTTTAATATCTTCGGCGACATTAGACGCACAAAAGTTCAGTGATTTCTTCGATGAGGCGCCGGTGTTTCGCATACCCGGCCGTAGATTTCCTGTAGATATTTATTATACAAAAGCACCCGAAGCCGATTACATCGAAGCCTGTGTTGTAACTATACTTCAGATTCATGTGACTCAACCATTAGGTGATATTCTTGTGTTCCTTCCGGGACAGGAAGAGATAGAACAAACTCAGGAGAATCTGCAGGAAAGACAACGAAAATTAGGCTCAAGAATACGAGAATTACTGGTGCGTCCCATCTATTCTAATCTTCCCACTGATATGCAGGCACAGGTGTTTGAACCCACTCCACCCAATTCACGCAAAGTAGTTCTCGCAACTAATATTGCGGAGACATCTCTGACTATAGACAATATTCTGTTTGTTATAGACCCGGGATATTGCAAACAAAACAGTTTTAATCCCCGCACAGGAATGGAGTCTCTAATAGTGGTTCCCATTTCTAAGGCCAGCGCCAATCAAAGGGCCGGTCGTTCGGGTCGAGTGGCGGCCGGAAGATGTTTCCGTCTGTTCACTGCCTGGGCTTATAAACATGAATTAGAAGACAATACTATTCCAGAGATACAAAGAGTTCATTTGGGAAATGTTGTATTGACTCTCAAGAGTTTGGGAATCAATGATATCCTTCACTTTGACTTTTTAGACCCTCCGCCACACGAGACTCTTGTATTAGCTTTGGAACAGTTGTATGCTTTGGGAGCACTCAATCATTTAGGAGAACTGACTCGACTCGGGAGAAGAATGGCTGAGTTTCCGGTCGATCCCATGATGTCTAAGACGTTAATTGCGTCGGAAAAGTATGGCTGCAGTGAAGAGGTTGTGACCATATCTGCAATGTTGAGCGTCAACGCCTCCGTCTTCTACAGACCCAAAGACAAGGCCATACACGCGGACACAGCGAGAAAAAACTTTTTTCAATCGGGAGGGGATCACCTGATGCTTCTCCACGTCTATAACCAATGGGCAGAATCTGGTTATTCCCGTCAGTGGTGTCTCGAAAACTTCATTCAGTATCGGTCAATGTGTAGGGCCAGAGATGTTAGGGACCAATTGGAGGGACTCATGGAAAGGGTGGAAATAGAACTAAAGTCCTGTTCCAATGATCACATCGCTATACGCAAAGCCATAACTGGGGGTTATTTCTACCACACGGCCAGACTCTTCTCATTCATCCCAATTCATCACTATTTGAAGAGAAGCCCCGTTGGGTTCTATACCACGAATTAGTGCTCACAACCAAAGAATTTATGCGACAAACCATTGAAATCGATTCCCAATGGCTTTTAGAAGTGGCGCCGCATTATTATAGGGATAGAGAACTGGAGGACTCGACTCATAAGAAAATGCCAAAACAATTGGGGAAATCAAACAATGATTTAAATAGAGTTTATCCCAAACTATAGATTAAATTATGAATATTTTGTAAATATAGTAGACTTTCATTTGTTTTAATAAATAAATATTTTAACAAATATTTTCATTTTTAATAATAACTATATTTGAGTTCATTTTTGGCGCTTTAAAGGACTCAATGTTTTCTCATATGATTTCAATGTTTTGTTTACAAAAACCACTCAAACATTGATTTATTAAGAAATCGATTAAATATTAATTAATAATAAAAAACAATTAAATCAAAAGTTTAACCAATATTTCAAATAAATGTTTGTTTGTTTTATGTGTTTTATTAATTAATATTTTAATCAAATATAAGCCAAATATTGATAACAAGCTATGGCTCACAAACACAGACTAAAGAAGAAGAGTTACGCAGACTTTGGCAACACTTGTGATGACATAAACGACGACCAAATGAATAGTGAAGACAATAAACCGACCAAAAAGAGGAAAAGCTATTTCGGACAGAGCTCTGCACCCAATGATGGGTTGGACAGCGATGGCAGTCATGTCAACAAAAAGAGCAGATTTGAAGACAACAACAATATTGGGAAACGACTTATGAGTAAAATGGGGTACAAAGAGGGACAGGGATTGGGTAAAGAAGGACAGGGAAATGTGGATGTGATTCAACAGTCAAAACAAAAGGGGAGAAGAGGTTTAGGATATCAGTTGAATCAAATACAAGTCAACCCTCTCTATGAGTGGACGCACGAGAAAGAGTCAGAGTTTGTGTCAGTCGTTGAAACCGTCAAATGGGTTGACGAATGCGAACAACAGTTGCCGACGGCTCAAGAATTGGACAATTTTTTATCGGCACTAAAAAGTGGACCAAAACTCAAATCTATTGAAAACGAAACTAATTTTTGTGATTCAGAAATCGTTAAAAATGTTATTAACTGTAAGACTGTTTTCGATAGTTTGAGTGGAGAAGAGTTACGAAAAGCCCGTTCCACCTCTAATCCATTTGAGACCATTGAAAAGGGAATGTTTCAGAACAGGGCGGCCATGAAAATGGCAAATATGGACGCAGTATTCCAATGGATGTTTACCGAACCCATCGATGAATTCGACAAATCATTAGTAAAACCAAACGAATTGTTGTATTTCGCAGACATCTGTTCAGGACCGGGAGGTTTCTCTGAATACGTCCTTTGGAGGAAAGGATGGACTGCAAAGGGATTTGGATTAACACTAAAAGGACCCAATGAT
Source organism: Liacarus coracinus (assembly GCA_034699285.1). Classification (NCBI taxonomy): domain Eukaryota; kingdom Metazoa; phylum Arthropoda; class Arachnida; order Sarcoptiformes; family Liacaridae; genus Liacarus; species Liacarus coracinus. Next base: position 2,027 of record JAQGCG010000069.1, on the reverse strand, counting down.
TTCAAATTAGATGAATTTTTCGCCGGTTCTGCTGAAACATTTGAACCCCATTACGGCGCCGGAGGTTTGAGCGGTGACGGAGACATATATGTTCCCCAAAATCTAATTGCTTTTCGAGACTTTGTTCTTCGCAATTCTGACGGAGGCGTACACTTTGTTATGGCCGACGGGGGCTTTTCGGTGGAGGGAAATGAAAATATACAGGAAATTATGTCCAAAAGACTATATTTGTGTCAATTCCTGTGCGCTTTAGCCATATTGAGACCGAACGGACATTTTGTTTGCAAACTGTTTGATGTCTTCACTGTGTTTAGCGTCGGATTAATTAATTTAATGTATAGAGTGTTTAAAAGGGTTTCAATACATAAGCCCAACAGTAGTCGACCCGCGAATTCCGAACGCTATATAATCTGTAAGTGGAAAAAGTCCGGAACCACTCCTATAGAAGACTACTTATTTCGACTCAATTGTCATTTGGATTGTCTCTCAAAAGAGAATTCAGACGAAGATATCTTAGAAGTGGTTCCTTTAGATGTATTAAAACGAGACAAACGTTTTTGTGATTACATAATCGAATCGAATGACAGTATAGGAAAGCGTCAAATCTTCTTCCTCTCCAAAGTCAAAGCATTCGCAGAGAACCCACAGCTCGATCTCAAACAACCAGAACTTAGAAAAGAATGTCTGAAGTACTGGAATATTGAGATCAAGTCAAGAGTGGCGCCGCCCCGACCCGAACCCAGCAGTAAATTTCAAGAACTAATGGCCAAATCAAAAGAAATTAATGATTATTTTGCTTATAAGCCAAAGATCTTAACTCTTGAAAATCTACAGGACTTAGAATACATTCATGGCTTCAAATGTATGGTTTTGGGCGCAGAGAATGATTACAACATCTGTGGCGCCAATGCCTTCACAAGTGTTCGCGGATTCTTCATGGGTTTGGGTCGAACAAACATATATTACTGGGACGGGTCCTCCTCTTCTAAATGGACTAAATTTGAATCTAAGTTCGAACTCTCACCCGAAACCTTACTCTATGGAGAGTATGTCCAGGAGTTGAAAGGAGAGGGCAAAGCACAGCGAAGAATAGCTGCTTTCCATATAATCGATCCGTTATTTATTGGCGGAACTGATGTCAGAGAAAAATGTTTTGAAGAGCGGATATCAATGGCCAACAAATTTGCAAAAGCTGTCAACAAAAGCAGTCAAACAGAATACGCGGCCATAAGAATGAAACGCATATATGATTTGAAAAATATCGGACATATATTTAAAAATATGGATATGAAAGAGTGTAAAAGTGGGGCACAAAAGGTTAGGCTGTGCTATGAAATCAATAGTGACGATCGCTTTATCATACCATTCGGTCTCCTAATAGTCAATACAGTAAAGCAGCCCTGGATTGTCAAATGGAGTCGCAGTCAAAGCAAACTCTATTTCTTTAATTTAAAAACCGGTAAATCTTTGTTTGATTTCCCAAAAGACAGTTTGGCCACATTTCGCGACACTTTCTCCAATCGAATGCTCTGGAAGTGGGACTCTGAACAGTGTCTTATGGAGGGAATGGACTCTAAATCAACTAAATTAAGTCGTTATGCCATCGAAAAGTTCATCGAAAAGACAAAACTATAGACTTATTCGACAATATTAGCCACAATTGCTATACATTTAGGAATCGATTATTAATAACATTTTGTGTCAAAAAATTCTTAAATAATTTATTTTAAAAAATTAAACTAAAAATATTTGTTTATTTCTATTTTTATGAAAATAAAAGTTTATTTGAAATTATTTAATTAATTAATTCATTCATTGCTAAAAAGCATCCATTTATTAGAGTCTCTTATCGTTTGTCGAACTCTAGAGTAACTGTATATTCATTGAAATGATAGTGAAATATAACTTATATATAATATAAGTATAGCTTTTCATTCTATTTTCGTCTACTCTTTTAAATGATAGCGAATACACATTTTCATACATTTATATATAAATCATTACCGAATATAAAGCATATAAATCTA
>JAQGCG010000068.1:0-11607 GCA_034699285.1 Liacarus coracinus | reverse complement strand
TAAATTAAAGAACTTTTATTGAAATTGGTTGTTCAGAAAATTGAAAAAGTATTTTTAGAAACAAATTAAGCTAATACTGAAAATAAGAAGGATTATAAACTTAATAATATGTCTATATTATAGACTCAATAATGTGAAATTTAATATTTTGCAATCCTCTAATGTTGTATTTAAGTGATTATATTTACAAAATCATATTGAATAAAAAATATTTTCAATTACCGGATGAGTTCAATTCAAAAATCTCTTAAAATCAATATCAATGAAATTTGTTACATAAACCTAAACAATAATTATATTAATTGATTTATTTTATGGTTTAATTTTTGCAACAATTCCTACAGTAAGTCCACATTTCTCTTTAAAAAAGACCGAATTTTGGCTAGAGGGTTACAGGGGAAGGGGGTATTTTTTTTAAAACGTCTAAAAGCATTATTTATGCATTGAAATGCATAGAAATAGCATAAAACGTATAAACTCTAACTAATACATGAATAAAACGTGGATATTTACTAAATTGTCGAAAATTAAGGCAAAATCTTAGTTTTTATCAAAGTCTGAACTGCAAAATCGCATTTTCTAAACTTTGTTATAAGAAATAGGGAGAGAATTGCCGAAAAATTTTGAAAATGTTGAGAAAAGATTGAGTAATTTTATAAAACAAAGTTTTATTGAAGGTACATTGAAACGAGCGTATACGGGTATTGGCCAAGATCACAGGAGGGGGGGGGGTATTCCCTCTGCCCATCCTGCGGTAGCACATATATTAATCACAGTATATTCTATCTTGAATCGATAAATGGCTGTAAATAACTATTTGTACCACTGGAGGTCACTTTTAGTAAGAATTTATTGTCTATAATATAAGAGTTTTTGAATTTAGGTTCAAAGGGCGGGTTTTTGTCAAAACCCAGTCATTTCTTACAAATTATTCAAGTGGTTAATGAAAATGTGATGTTTTAGTGATATCCAAAACGCCAAGTACTTAATTATAGTTATAGTAGCAAGGAAGAAAACAAAGGGTAAATGTTGTATTAATTAATTCAAATGAAAGTCAAACAAAACATATATCCGGGCATTTTCATGCATCCATTTTATCAAAATCCTATAAAATTTGATGGCATTAATAATTATAAAGTTGTAATTATTACCAGTGGTTAGAATAGCTAATCCACACTAGAATTGTACTTATGCTAACTTTTATTTCAACTCAACCCTTAATAATGTTTAAGCATTTAAATTATAAACTTGTTTCTGCTTATCGTTTAATCTTACCCTTTAGACCCCCTCCCACTCCCTTCCCATTTATCGATGGGAACATTTATTTATGTAATAATTTAGAAGTTAGCAGAGCTCAAATTGTTTTGAGAGAAAATGTGTTTAATGTGAAAAGTGGTGCCAAATAGTGGTGAATAGAGGTATAGACTATTGGTTTGCATTGATTTGTTGACAAAACATCTGTAAAGCAATGAAAGTGTTGTGAAAATAATGTTCTAATCATTACAACTATTACTGCATTTAATTAATTGTTTTATTTTTTTATATAAAACTCTTTTGAATCGTATTTTTGATTTATTTTCCAACAAATGGTTTGCAATTAATTCAATGCATTGAATGGTTTGTCAAAAGAGTTTCAATAATGCGTTCAATCGATTGATTCAATAGTTGTTTCACTCATTTGACAAACAATTGATTAAATAAATTATGAATTGTTTTGAAATAATTATCGTTTTATTGACAATAAATGGATTGAGTTTTGAAGACTCGAACCAATTGATGGAAAATGAATTGTCAGAACATTTATTAAATAATAATATAAATGACAACAAAAGTTTGAATAATTATAATGCGATTGTCAGCCAATCCACACATAAGGCCAGTAGTGGTGAATGGAGTGACTCGAGTCTAGTCCTCTCATCGCACCCGTCCTGTAAGGCAGACATAGAGTCCATATGTGGCCGAACGTCAACGCCTTTGAACAACAATTTGGCGGTTTTGGGATGTATTCAAAACGACCACAAAGAAGAAGACATACATTTGTCGGCCGAATGCCATCACTTGATTTGGTCCTATAAGAGGAATCTTACGAATGATAACCGATTCTCAAATGTGGCCAAAAGGGTCTGCAATCGACTCATTACTGCAAACACAGAGTGTTTAGAAGCAGAACACGAAAAGGTGTTGAGTCCCAGCGCTAACCTCTTGTCCTGTCTTATCGAACGACTCGATCCCGAGACTGATGTCGAGTGCAAATCATTTTTAACAAAAATGGAAATAATTATATTCAGTGACTATCGATTAGTCCATAAGTTTACTGACTTTTGTGCCAAAGATATAGAGAACTTGAAGTGCGGACGACTCGACACTAACTCACAGGCAGTTCACACACAGGGAGAGACCATAGAGTGTTTAGAGAAGTCAACCGACAAGTTGTCCGCCAAATGTAAGCATCAAATCCTCCGAATCGCTGAACTCCAAAGCGATGACTTCCATTTGGACCGATCTCTATATTTCGCATGTCGTGAGGACAGAGAAAAGTTCTGTCATCGCATCCAATCAGGAGAGGGACGTGTCTACAGGTGTTTAATGAGACATAAACTCGAACGTGAGTTAAGTCGAAATTGTCGAGAGAAGCTCTTCCAAAGAGAAATGCTTGTCGTCCATGACTACAAAGTGGCGCACGGATTGGCCAAAGCCTGCAGACAACACATCAAAACATATAACTGCAGAGAAGACACGTCCGACCAAAAGGAGATAAGACTCGCGCAGATATTGCTTTGTCTCGAAAACGCTTTGAGTAAAAATTATGAAATCAACTCCGAGTGCAGGAGTGAAATGCTTTCCCATCGAAGAACTCTTCTCGAAAACTATAATTTAACTCCAGATTTAGTTTCTTCGTGTCATAGGTTTGAATCAATTATCGCAAATAAAACTTGAATTTTTAAATTTTTTTTATTAAATTGACCTCAAATTTTAGTGATATTCAAGAATTTTGTTCGCGTTTGGAAACGGGAGGCAAAACACTTCACTGTCTTATGAAACATTCAAAACCCCGTCGAAGAGGAGCCAAAAGGGGCCAAATCTCTGAACAATGCAGACGATCTCTCGAAGATCTACTCAAAGAAGCAAATATTGGAGAGGACTGGAGAGTAGATCCTATTCTGCAGGAGTCGTGTCAGAACCCGGTGGACACACTGTGCAATCATATAGAGCCGGGTGAGGGACGGGTAATGACATGTCTGATGGATCACATAGACTCTAATCATATGAGCGAAGACTGTCGACAGGCGTTACTACAAATCCAATACTTTGTGGTTCGAGACTTCCAATTGGATGCACCCCTGTATAGGTCGTGCCATAACGACGCAGTCAAGTACTGTCACGCAAAGAATGATTGGTTCGACAAACCCGAGCACATGGACCCGGAGAGAGGACCCAGTGTTCTGTCGTGTCTATACAGATATGCATTCCATACAAATGAAAAGATTCGACTCAACCGACAGTGTATTTACGACATCAGACGTGTTATGAAACAAAGGGCACAGAGTGTTGATCTCATGCCTGAAATAGAAGAGCCTTGTCTTCAAGACTTAGCTCAATACTGCAGCGGACAAAGTGATGACCAGAAAGAGGAGGACCTCATGAGACAAGGCTTTGAAATGGAATGCCTTCAGGAAAACTGGCAGAAGTTGGAGAAGAGATGTCAGAATGCAATCGGAAATTTCACTGAAGAGGAGAGTCAACACATTGAACTAAATTACCCACTAATCAAGGCCTGTGCCCTTCCTATCAAACAGGTGTGCTCTGACCTAATAGACAGGGATATAGATGAGGGCGATTTAATGGAGTGTCTTATACTCAATAAGAATAAGGCCGGAGTCAAACGTTATCCCAAATGCAGAGTCGCTATCGAACACTTCCAACTCCTGTCTCTTAAAGACTTTAGGTTTAGTTTTAAATTCAAAGAGTCGTGTAAAACAGATGTTCTCAACTACTGTCGCACAGTTAGGACCAAATACGATGTGGTCTCGTGTCTGAGCGGTATTGTCTTCAACGACACGATGACTAATCGACACAAACTTCGAATCTCTCCCGACTGTAAGAATCAATTGAAAGTAGAGTTATTACAGCGAAACGAAGACATCCGTTTGGACCCAATGCTTGACAGTGCCTGTGAGTACGATAAGAGCACATTTTGCTCCGGTATTAGTCCGGGAGAGTCACAAGTGATTGAATGTTTGAAGACAAATATGCATAAACTGTCCAAAGCCTGTCAGAGAGTGCTATTCAAACGCCAGAGAATAGAACTGAACGACAATTCTGTCGACTATTCACTAATGACTAACTGCAAGACTGCGATCTCCCGGTTCTGCACCACCGGTGAGTCCAAAGATGTTCTCTTCTGTTTGCGCGACAATCGCGATAACATAGGTATGGATCAGAGGTGTCGGTCACTGGTATTGAAACGGTTAGCCCAACAGAACAACGATTACCGTTTGAATCCACGTCTCAAGTCTGCCTGTGCTCGAGATGTGCCAAAGTTTTGCGCCGACATTATTGAAAAGCACAGGAGTGACGAACAATTGGAGGGAAAAGTGATCGCATGTCTCAAAAAGCAATACGTTTTGAATAAATTGTCCCAAAATTGTGAGATAGAAGTGGTTAGTGTTATCAGAGAAGTGGCACAAAATGTAGAATTGGATCCCATTTTGTATAAGTCGTGTCAACAGGAGATTAAAAGCAAGTGTTTTGACGACTTTGACGTTCAGGAGTGCCTCAAAAATAAGTTCCAAAACAAAGAGATTAGTGACGAGTCGTGTAAACGACAAATCGCACGGATTATCAATGAAGCCAAGGCTGACATACAGTCGGATCCGCTTTTATATAAAGTCTGTGTCCAAGACTTGAAGTACTTTTGTTCAAACATAGCCGCCGGACACGGAAGACAACTCTCTTGTCTTTTGGCAGAACACGAGTCCTCATCTAAATTGAGTGAAGAATGTAAGACAATGTTAGCCAAAAGGGTTGAAATGTTTGAATACGCAGCACAAGTGGCGCCGGCAGACAGTGTGGCACAGGTCTACAAATTGGTCTCCTCTTCGCCGTCAAAACATTACTTTTTATTTGTATTCTTATGTTGTGTTTTAGTGATCTTCGGGGGCGGACTTATGTGCGGTCGCGTCACTAAAAGAATCCCAACAAACGATAAAATCAAATAATTTTTATCAATTCATTAAATCCTTAGTTTATATACAATAATAAGTTCATCTCTTTTACCCATAATTTATGTGACAAACAATTTGTTTTGAATAAAATAATAATTTAAGCAAATCTCAAAACATTTGGCATTTATTTCTATTCTTATAAACAATTGATTGATTTCATCTAATTGTGTGCGAAAAGTCATTTCTATATCGATTACAATCATTTGAAGTGTAATAAGTAAAGAGTATTTTCTATTAAATAACAGCAATAAATAAATATTTTATTTTAATAATTAGAATCTAATCATAATTAATGTTCATTTTTGAGCCATTTATTCGACAAAATTATGTCTCTTTCGATATGTTTTATAGGAATAAATAAAGCGATAAAAATATATTATTATATCAATGAATATATAAATTAAAAACTAATTTTGAAATAAAATATATCAATAGATATCACACGTAATGGAAATGCAATCAGAATTTCAATTCCAAACTCATAGCTATTTGTAAATTGAATACAGATTTAGATTTCTGTTTAAAAACTAAAATAAGTGTTAAATAAATTATAAAAAAAGAAAATAGTTTTATAAAAATTATAAAAACTTAAATTATAATAAAGACTACGTTTTGTTTTGGGAATCCTTTTGAGAATTAAATTCTGATTCCGAACAGTGGTTAGAGCTCGTGGAGGGTTGGCTTATATTGTTTGCTCTATCGTTGGAAGCTTTGGTCGTGAGGTCGAGCCTCTGATAGCAGGGTTTGATATCACTCCGGGGTCTGTCGTATTGCAAGTGGTCGTAACCATTGGATTCAACTAATAGTTAATAAAATAATTTAAAATTGAAAACAAGTTTTAGAATAATTTTAGATTTTGTTTGCAAACCTTCGCCACTCTTTCGTTTGAGTTCTTCATAAAAGGGCTCTTTTTTATCGACTAATTGTTTGAGATCTTCTATGCTATGATATATATTTGGATTATAGTTATTGTCTTTAAGTTTATGTGTCTTTTCTTCCACTTCGACGTAAACATTGGAGGCTTCGGCGCCACAACTGTTCACTTCATTTGCACAGAAGTTGTTATCTTCTGTCGAATTCTTTGCTTTTTGTACATTACTTTTGGTATTGTTATGAAGATTGTTGTGAATATTCTTCACATTATTGGTTGAAGACATGGATGAGTAGATGGGATTATCGAAGTGTCTTTGGTCGGGGGCTTCTTCTTTGGCCGAATACGTCACATAGAGTTCGTGTTTCAGTTTCATTAGTCTTCTTCTATAATACAATACAAGAACTAATGCACTGATGAGAAGAATAGCAGATATAGTAATGCCTGCAATGAGACCACTGCTGGAAGAGTTAACTTCACTTTCTTGAACACTGAACCCAAACAAACGAATATCACAGTTCTCTCCAGTCATTCCTATGATTAATATTGTCATCAAATAAATTATTCATTGATATGTTGTATATTTCTATTCAAATCATACCGTATTTACAAACACAGCCGTTGATGGCATCGCAAACGTGATTAGTTGTCCTACACTTACAACTGTGCAAACAATACTCTCCATAAAAACCTTCGGGACCTGAGATACGCACAGAGTTTTAGTTTAAATGTTGTAACAAATAAGATAATACTAACAAATTTCTGAACAACGCGTTCCCATAAAACCTAAACAAATGAATTAAACATTAAATAAATGCCATTTAATTTTAATAATGACTTTAAATATCAAACCGTTAGCACATTTGCAGAAGCCATCAGTGGCTCTACAGGTGCCGCCATTCATACAATTACATTCTTGTTTGCAGTCCATTCCGAAGAAACCTGAATCGCATTGTTCAGAACAGGTCTCTCCTTTCCATCCTATTTAACAATTAATTGACATTTAATTGCTTTTAAAGTGGTTTAACCATAAACTATACAAACCGGGTAAACAGTGGCACTGGCCTATTGTCGACAAACATATTATTCATTAATATTTATGATATAATTTATAAGTACCCTGTTTACTTGCGTATAATGCGCGGACAAATAATTTGTTAAAAATGACTTTTTTTTATCAGATAATACGCACCCGGGGTATAATGCGCACTAAAACTGTATCTTTTAAATAGTTGTTCAAAACAAGTCATTGTGTTTATGAAAAATAATTCAATCTTTATTACAATAAATATTAGTTTAATTATTAAATGATCAATGAATTGAAAATTTTGTACTAATTCTGACGAAGAATTTGATGGTTTTAAGTAATAAATTGTAATTTCAATCAAGGTCCGGCAAAGTTTTGGGCACAGCCCGGATTATCCCCCTATGATTTTGGAAAAATCAAGTAATGTTCATTCGCCAGTACCCCCTCCTCCCATGAAATGTGAGCAGCGCGAAGCGCGGCGAAAATTTTGGGTACTTTTTCTAAATTTACTCAAAATAGTATATATATATATATATATTTGCAAAATTTTGAAGTATTTTTCATCCATTCTTATCTTATTTCTTATAAAACAGTAGATAAAAGGCGATTTTGCACTGTTTTCAATGCAAAACTTAGAAAAAAACTAGGTTTTTGCCTTAATTTTCGACAATTTAGTAAATATCCACGTTTTAGCAGCATTTTTATGTTTTAATGCTATTTTTATGCATTTAAATGCCTAAATAAACGTTTTATACGTTATAAAAAAATACTCCATCCTAGACCCTCTTGTCAATAATTTACAAAAGTTTGTGACGTCACAGGTCGGATTAATCCCCCCTGACATTTAATCCTTTGCCGAACCCTGAATTTCAACTAGATGTTTTTAATAAATATATTTTCAGAATTTAATGATTTTTTTATCAGATAGTGCGCACCCATTAATTTTTCACAAAAATCACTTTTTTCATCAGATAGTGCGCGTATTATACGCAAGTAATCAGGGTATTATTAAACAAACCTGTGATATGATTACATTCAGCGCCATTTTTAGAGCACTTGCATTCATGTGCACAATCAGACCCATATCTACCCGAAGGACAAATCTATTTTGAAAATTATAAATAAATGAAATGAAAGATTTGAAGGGAAGTTAAGAAATACATACTTCTCCACAATGAAGACCAGTATATCCTAAATATTAAATTAGAAATATATTTAATATATTCGTATAAATTATTATATTATTTAGAAAATACGATATGTTTTACCCGAAGAACAGAGACAAAGACCATTGATGTGATGACAGGGTTCTACAGTATTGTGACAGAGGGGACAACTTTCAGAACAATTTTTGCCAAATTTTCCTGAAATACACTGAAAATTTGAAGGTTTAGAAAGAGATGTTATCTGATATTATCACTCACTTTATCACTGCATGTCTTTCCACTCCAACCTATTGATAAAAAATACTAATTATGAAAAAATCAATTCAAAAGTACGGAAAGTAAAAAAAAATTGCGTCAAATACCTCTTTCACAAATACAAATGATAGGGTTGTTTGCATCACATGCTGTGCCGTCAGCACACATACAATCGTTGTTACAATTTGAACCCCATTTCCCTTTTGGACAGCTATTAACAACGAATTCACAGAGGGGTCCAAAAAATCCATTCTTACAAATGCACTCACCTTTAAGGCGATTCAGAAATTTAGATCAAAAAAGTTATAATTGATTTGTATTCACGAATCACTTTTAAATTGTAAGTTAATATAAGTTAAAGTTAGAAACAAAATATAATTAATGGCAATATTGTTTATTAAACTTGAAAACTCAGGCAATGGATAAAACCATAGAATTTGAGTGCTTTTAACAGAATTACCACTACTTTAGGGCGAATCTAACAGAAGTGATAACAATTTGTAGGAATTGGCCATTATTTTCAAAATTATTTGAAGAAATTAGCATTCCTTCAAAATTATTTGGACCGGGAATACCATAAACTGGCTTTAAATGGATTTATTTAGCCATGGCTCAAATTAGTTCAATTCGATTGATTCGTGATTTATATAAATTAAATTATAAAACACTTACCCGTCATGTGATCACAAGATCTTGTGTTCGATTCATTACAATTGCATTTATTCTTACAATTAATACCAAAAAATCCTTTAAATTATATAAAGTTATAAATAAGGCTCAATTACCTAAAAATGAATAACACCTACCGTTTGAACATTTTTGGCTGAAATAACAAATATATGTTTAAATTATTAGAATTAAAAAAGGTTTTGATATTCATTAATACCTGCAATCGGTTCCCAAATAACCCGCAGAACAATTACAAAAGCCTTAAAACAATAGAACAATAGTTTATGGCCTATAGTATAGCAATTAATTATATAATATGTTGAATACCGTCCACTGGATTACAGGCGCCATTGTTTTGACACAAACAGCTTTGTTGACACGATTCACCAAATTTATTGGGAGGACAGGGACGCTCACATCTTATGCCTGAGAAGCCGGGGGGACATATACACTGTCCAGTTTGTGGGGAACATTTAATGTTTCCAAAACAGGAGCAGTTTTGAGAACAGCCCAAACCGAACGTTCCCGAAATGCAAGGCTTTTCACACTTGACTCCTGTCCAACCGGAGTCACACATGCAGTTGCCTTAATATATAGACATTTATGGAATGTATTAATCGATAAATATATGCATAAAATATAACAAAACGTGAGAATACCTGTGATGTGATGACAAAGTGCGCCGTTATGGCAGTCACAGACCTCATTACATAAGTGGCCATATGTGGGAGGAGAGCACTGTCTTTGGCATAACTCCCCGGTATATCCCTTAAGAAAAAAGTTTTTAAATTATTTGTCGGACTATTCAATACAGACTCAAACTAACGGGTTTGCAGTCACAGACACCTGTCCAGGGATGACATAATGCAGTATTGTTTTGAATACATTGACATATTTGGTCACAGTTTTCGCCAAACATATTGTCGGCACATATTCTTTGTTCACATTGAGCTCCGGACCAGCCTTTAGAACAAATGCATACTCCAGACTGTGGGTCACAAACTGCGCCATTAAAACAATTGCACCTCTTCTCGCAATTCAATCCATAGGTGCCGATCGGACACTCCTCTTCACAACGAATGCCTTTAAATCCAAATTTACTAAAAAATTATGTAAATTAATAAATAAGTGAATAATTTTATAAAAAATATTTTCAAACCAAATGCAGTCGCCGTTAATTGGATTACAGTCTCCGCCATTAAAACACTCGCAGTTTTGGGAGCAATTGTTTCCCCACTTTCTCAATAGTGAACAACTAGTTGTGCAAAATTCCCCCTAAAAAGTGTTTATTAGTGTTTAAAATTCTAACTAAACAATAGCATTCATACCGTCCAACCCGGAGTGCACTGACAACGCCCAGTGATGTGATCGCAAACACCATTGTTTTGACACTTGCATTGACTTAAACAATCGGATCCATGAGTTCCGGGTAAACACTTTTCCTTACAACTAATGAATTAATAAAACTTTTTATTTATATTCTCAATGAATATCAAAAACTACAAACAGTGGTCCTCTGAAGCCCGGGTCACACATACAAACTCCCCTATTATTATAGAATATATTATTTAATAAAATGAGAAAAATGTCAAAATTTAAAACCCAATCATTACGTGATGTGATCGCAAACTCCATTCTCACACCGACAGCTCTGTATGCAATGGTATCCAAAAAATCCTTCTTCACATGGAATGTCACAATTAATACCTCTCCATCCCTGAGTACAAGTGCAGACACCGCTCACGGCATCACATTTTGAATTATGTTCGCATTGACAGTCTTTTTCGCAATTGTGTCCCCATTTGTTGTTAGGACAGGCTTTGAGATAATTAGAAACAAATAAATTGGTTTATAAATCAACTAATTTTAAAGATTTTATTTGAAGAGCAATTGAAAAGACGACAAAAGTTTATATTGAATTCAAAATTTTAGATCAAAGTGTATATTCAACTAAATTTAGGTAATATATGCTATTTTCCATAGAGAATCCAAGAGTTCAGGAAATTAAATTCAAAATCAATTATTTTAATTCAAAGACCTTTAAATGGAATTCATGGAAGTTTGTCTAATTTCATTAAACAACTAATTTATTTGCAAAAACATTGTGTATTTTCTCTATAGTCGTATAATAAATGAATATATTTTGCATTTCGATTGTATTCTCTGTGCAATATCTGCCAAATCTAATTAATTAAAGGAAATGTCGACAAAAAAGAATCCACTTTAATAAATACCAAGGCTAAATTGATTTATAAAATTCACATATTATGTTTCTTCTATTTTATTGTTTGAATTTATTCTCTTATACAATGATCAATAATGTAGCCATAATGGAACCATAACTGTATGATCAATACTCTTTAGAAAACCAGATTTTAGGCATACTAATAAACA
>JAQGCG010000067.1:0-11642 GCA_034699285.1 Liacarus coracinus | reverse complement strand
TTTCATTATTTGCTGAAATTATTTTAGGCGTACAGTCATTGATGTCTTTAATATTAACGATTAAATTAGTGAAAGTTTCAAATTTAGAATCGGTTGCTCTTATTCTCATATTATATCTGTTCTTAACTTCTCTATCAAAAGCTGAATGACTTTTCAAAAATATTTGACCTGTGCTTTCATTTACTCTGAACCTATCACTTGAGTCGTCGATAATATGATATGTGATTCTATCGTCAAAGTCATCGTCGGACGCAAACACCGCTCCAATTGGTTTGTTTATGTCATAGATTTGATTCTCAGTTAAACTTATCTTATATTCTGATGGACTAAAGTATGGCTCGTTATCATTGACATCAAAAATGGTTAAATGAATGATTCCTTCGCCGGTAAGTCGTGGCGAACGACTGTCGATAGCAATCATTCTGAGCTCTATTTCTGGTTTATCTCTAAAACTTTCCCGATCTATAGGTTTGACAACACTTAAGACAGCATTTGTTGAATTTAAATGAAAATATTGTTCATAATTATTGATAAGAAGATAATTAACTCTATTGTTATTATTACTGTTGAAGTTTTGTTGATTTGTATCAAATTTTTCAAGAATTGCTTCAAATTGTCCAATAATTCCGATTTCATTTTCGCACCAATTTATAAGATATGGAGAATTGAAAAAATATGGGGATTCGTCCAAAACATTGATTACATTGATTCTGACATTCGCTGTGTCAGAGTTGCCGGCGTTGTCTATGGCATTGACTTTAAGGTTAAATGTATTGATTTGTTCAAAATCTAATTGCATTGCAATCACTATATACTCGTCATTAACCTTGAAGTGACCGTAAATATCGCCCGAAATTATCTTATAATAGACTTTATCGGTTTGATCCAAATCTGTTGCCCGCAATTTAATGACAATGTCATCAATGGTGGCGTTTTCAAACACATTGGTCTCAAATTCTGTCTGTTCAAATTGGGGCGCATTATCAATAACATCAATCACTTCTACTGTCACTTCTATTTCACTTGATTTCAACCCATAATCGTTAGCTTTGATTGTTATATCAAAACTGTCTGTCATTTCTTTGTCGATTTGTCCCGAAATCTTCAATAATCCATCGATAGGGCCAATTGAAAAGGGAAGGGTCTCTGAATTATAAGATTGTCTATAAATCAATTCATATTGAATGTAGTTATTGGGCGCCTCATCCAAATCATATGCTTTGAACGCATAGATAATTGTGTCGATCGCAGAGTTTTCATATACCTTAACAATTGTGGGTGTGTTTGGATCAAACACAGGATAATTATCGTTTACATCCAATACTTTAATCTGAACGTTAGCACTGGCTTTGAAAGTTCCGTCGTCTGCCATCACAAGCAGTTCATATAAAGACTTTTTTTCTCTGTCCAACTCTTCTCTGATGGCAATACATCCAGACTTAGAGTCGATTTCGAAAATTTCGAATCTTGTCTTACGTTTGTGTGAATCGGAATCAAAATAATAATTTAGTTTTGAGTATTTCTTAACATTTTCTTCTATCGAACTAAAGCTGTCGGCATCAGTGGCTGAGACGCACAGCACCTGAGATGTGCTCACATTCTCGTATAACTCTATTTTATAGGAGTTGTGATCAAATATGGGTGCATTGTCTTCAATATTAATTAAATTAAACACAACTTTGACTCTTTCACTCTTGAAAGTGCCATCACTTGCTTCACATGTAATGCTATACTGATTTGGATCCGTCTCATAGTCTAAATGCTTTGTAAGAGTGAACTGTCCGTTACGCGCATCCAATGAAAACACACTATTTGTTGGCTTTTGATCAATGATTGAATAAATTAATTGTCGAGAACTGCTATCTTCATCCAAAGCAAATATTTGTCCCACCTTTGCATACATGTGTGAAATTTACTATATTTTAAAATATATTCTTATATTTAATTTGAATGTCAATCACTTACCACAACACCTCTGTCTGTGTTCTCTTCGATTTGAAAGGTATAAAGAGTTGAATTAAAGTACGGGATGTTATCGTTTTCCTATTATAGACATAGCATACATGCTCAATTATTTCCTAATAAATTATATATAAATAATAACTCACATCATCTATAAAAATATCGAGGGCTGAGGTCAATAAGTATATTCCATCGGAAACTCCAAATAGTATCCGGTATTGACTGACTTTTTCTCGATCTAATCGAGACTACAATTGGAAATTAAAAGCAAATTTTAATTTTTAAGATTATTTAAAGAGTTTTAGAAATAATGTCATATTATATAAAGAGTTAATAAACGAACAAAATATTTAAACTAAATTTATAAATAAGTTATAAAATTTTAAAAAATTATACGATAGGAGAGTTGTAAAGCATTAAGTGTTTGGTTAATAAAAAACATTAACTTAATGTGACAACACATATAATATTTACTCTAATGGACTACTGCTATAATAAGAACTTAAATATGCATTTAGAGTCTAAATGAATTTTAGACTATTAAGTCATATCTTATCGTTTAAATGCTTCCAAACTTTTTTATAGTTATGTATTTTTGAAATCTTTATTTTCTATTTTTATTGGTTTAAAAAACGGCAATACCTTAAGTGTTATAATTCCTGTCTTTCTATTAAGTAGGAAAACGCCTTCTTCACAAAGGGAACAGTTAATTATCTGAAAATCAAACTTATTGTTCGTGTCCTCGTCGGCAATCAGTTTAGACAAATCAAAAACTTCCAAATCTATGACCGAAGACTCACTTATGTGAACAAAAACTGATGTGTTTTTAAGATACGGCGGATTATCATTTTGGTCCAGAATATTGAACAAAACCTATAAATTTAATTCATAAACAGTTGAATACATTTGTATTGAGATTATGTCCGTAAGAGTTGTCACAAACAACACAGACCTGAATCTTCTCGAGTCTATATTTGCTGATTACTAACACTTCCAGTGAATAATTGTCTCTGACCTCCCTATCTATGAGAGCGTCGATATAGACGGCACCCGTCTGTGAGTGGACACCAAATGTACGATCAGTAGAGTTGACGATATGGTATTCACAAACGTTTAATACATGACTCGAATTATAAGATTTATAATGTTTGGTGTGATCTATACTACACTCCAATTTAGCGATTTGTGAGCCTAAGGGCTCGTTTTCGAATATATCCAATGCTAGGGTTTTGGTGGAACAGTTCATATCTGACAGATTGTCTGCTAGAATGATGAATGTTATGTTGTCAGCAGTGGATAATCCCGAGCCATCCGTTGCCAATACATTAATTTGAAACCTTTTTTTGTTAATTGTGTCGAAACCTCTTTTCGTAGTCAAGAGTCCGGTTTGTGAATCCAAACTTAGATAATTACTGAATTGGTTTGATTGCATTTTATATGTTATAACACTATTGATTCCAATATCCAGATCTATGGCCTCTATTTGTCCGATTGGCTGAATCTCATGATTAGAGTCTTGTTTTATAATTATTTTGTTGGGAGATATGAAAAATGGTTTCTCATCATTGATGTCATCGATTAAAAAAATTAATTTCTTTTTATCTGAATGTCCGACACTATCTCTTACATTGACTTTAAGATTAATAGATTCAATTAGTTCTCTGTCCAAACTATTAATATTAATAATCTCTCCATTCTTTGCATCTATTTTTAGGGCACAATTGTTTGAATCGTATTTATGTCTGATTTCAATATTATGTTTGGAGTGTTTGGACTTTCTTCGTGTTTGATAGTGTGTATCACAACTAAGTATTTCATATGTGAGGACATCACCCGAATCGCAATCAAATGCCTGCAAAGTCACTAATTTCGCCCCAATCTCTATATTCTCAGAAACCCTAATAACCTCTGAGTCCGTTCTCTGTGAAAATACAGGGGAACAGTCGTTAACGTCTTCTATCAATACTTTCAACATTTGAATATCACTTTTTAATCCCATTTCGTCGATAGCACTCAAATTCAAATAATGTACTCTTTCTGTCTCGTAATCGAGTTTATTCACCACTACTAAACTCTGTTTTAATATATCAAAGTATTTCTTATTCCCTGAAGACTGTATCTCAAAGCGGAACAAACCATTAACCCCTATATCGGCGTCGAATGCATTCAATTTCATAATTTCACTTCCAATCGAAACATTTTCGGGTAAAGAGATTTGGTTATGAGTGAAGTTAACCCAAACAGGAGGACAATCATTAACGTCTTCCACTATAATATTCAGTTCTAAATGGGTTCGGAAGTGGCCGTCATTGGCCTCAATAATCAATTCAAACAATTCTACCGATTCTCTGTCTAACTGTTTCTTTAACACCAAAATCCCTGTCTTATCGTTGAGTGAGAAATAGTGGGAATGACTGGAATTCACAATTTGATACATTATTTTTGAATCCGAGTCCAAATCAGAGGCTTTGAAAGTAGCGAGAGTTGAGTCAACTTTTAGGTCTTCACTGACTAACAAATCCCCGCTTAAAGACAAATCATTGCTACTCTTTGAGCGTAGGCTCACATTAATTGGAACGTCAAATATGGGGTAATTGTCGTTGACATCCAAAATGTCAATTCTAATCAATGCTCGACTACTAAACCTGTCCTCATCTATAGGTTGGTCTATCGCCTGCACCAATATTTCAAACGAGGAAAGAGTTTCCCTATCGAACACTGTTTTACTCCATATATAACCACTAAAGGCATCGATTTCTACATAAGAACTATAGTATGACTTAATCAATGAATAATGAATTTCAGAATTAGAACCGATATCTGCATCGAAAGCAACCACTTGTCCGATCAGAGTATTTATGGGCGAATTCTCAGGAATAGTAAAATTGAAAGTATTGTTCAAAAATTGTGGTCTATTGTCGTTGACATCAATTATGTGAATCAATACTTGACAACTAATGGACAAATCCTTATCTTTATTTGAATGTCTGTTCGATATTCTATCGCTAATCTCGAAGGCATCGATTCGTAGAGAAAATACATCTAATAATTCCCGGTCCAACATATTTTTGACATAAAGATTTCCATTTGGAAATATACCAAAAGTATTATTAATATTTCCGTGTCTTATATGGAGATCAATTGGGTCGCCGTCGTTGTCGATGGCATTGATTCGCATAAATTGTTGGTTAACGGGTGTCGACTCACTAATAGATATTTCATAAAACTGTTTCTCAAATCGAGGTCTGAATCGATTGACACTTTTTATTTTGACAAATAATGTCAGCCTATTATCAAATTGTTGTCGCTTTGAATTTTCAAGTGATCTATAAATTGGTTCTGACTTTTTGCTATTATAAGAGTTAATCATTGTTTGATTATTTTCTAACTGTTTATCGATTGCAATCACTTCTACTCTAAGTATAGACATTGTCTCCGATTGTCTACTAATAGAACTATCGATGAGATTATTCAATGATTTAAAAAGTTTTAATTCATTATTTTGAACAAAAAACAAATCCATTGGATTTGAAAGCAGCTTATAGTCAATAAAACTTGAATTAATTAATTGATTAGAAGAGTCTGGATCTATAGCATTAAATTTGTACAAGCTATACTTTGGGGGCGAATCTTCATCCAAACTAATTTCAACAAATTTATCATAAAATACTGGATTACAATCGTTGACATCAATTATATTGATATTGACGTCAATGTGAAAAAAATATTGATTATTGGCCGCAATTATTTGTAATCTATAACTATCTCTCTCTTCTCTATCAATAGGTTTATTAATTTTGAGAATATTTTTAATGAGAATAAAATGATTATATATATCACCCGAAACTAAATAAAGTCTATATTTATTAAAATCGATATCAATTCTTCCGACAACTGATCCAATGGACTCATTCTCTCTTATTTGGAAATTATATTCTCTTTTAATGACTTCTCGCGACAAAGAATTCATTTCAGAGTTTATTAAATAAATATTGATTTGTGAATCATTGAAATCTTTTGGACACCCATTACAGCCCACATTGAATTTTATGAAATTTGGCAGATCTTTGTTTAATGGACGCACATTTGGGGAATTTCTTAACTTAATTTCGCCATTTCTGGTCAGTGCAAACATTTGAGGCACTAATTCATCGTAAGAATGAATAACAAAATTGACTGGACTTTGAACGTCAAAGTCTTTAACCAAAACACGGCTCACGACTATTGAATAATTAAAAGTTTTTTGGTTTAGGGGAACAAAAGAGTAATATATTTTTGGGTAAACAATAGGACTAATATCATCCCTGTCTAACACTTTAATATATATAGTGGTCGTAGAGCTCAACTGATGGTTAGGCAGACCCCTGTCCTTCGCCACTATTAATAATTTAAATGAATCGCATTCTTCATAATCAAGAATTTTAGTAGAGGTGAGACGTTTGGAGGACTCATCCATTTGGAAGAGACCGTTATAGTCATATAAAAGGCTTAGATCTACTGTACCATTCATTCCCAGATCATTGTCGATAGTTCTGAAAGTTATGTTAACGAATGAGTTCTCTTCCACTTCTATTGAAAACGATTTGGTTTTGTTATCGAATTTTGCATTAGTTGTCAATTCTAGTGCTGGTATTTGGTCATTGATGTCAAGCACTCTGACCTTAAGCAACGCGTGCGCCCACTTTGGGTTTGAGCCCCCGTCACGAGCGGTAACCCTAAGCTCAAACAAATCGATTTCTTCTCGATTTATCAATTTGTCAGTTGTTATGAGACCTGTTATTGAGTCGACTTTGAAATAATGAGAGTTCGGACCCGAAAGGGAGTAAAACAAATTGGAATTAATGCCCTCATCTAAGTCTGTGGCCCTCAATGAAGACACATATACACCGATTTGGTGCTCAGATTCAGTAATAGTGGCCTCAAATACATCTCTACTGAATTTAGGCGAATGATCGTTATGGTCGTAGACAACTATAATTAAATAAGCACTTGAACTCCTCACAGGAGAACCCATATCATAGGCAGTAATAGTTAGGTTATAACTCGACGTCTTCTCTCTGTCCAAAGAACCGTTTACTCTAATTATATGGGAATCTCCAATAGAGTCAAGTCTGAAATGGCCGTATTTGTCCCCCTCAGCGATATCTAGTGTTGTCATACCATTCAAGCCGTGATCTAAATCTACTAAAGAAACGGCCGCAACAACACTACCGTTGGCCGCGTTCTCGTCTACACTCGCGTGATCTGAACGGGAAAAATATCGGAATTTAATGACCGGGGAGTGATTGTTGGAATCCTGTATTTTTGCGGTAACATATGTGCGGCCGTCCTGTCGAGGAGTGCCGTAGTCGTGAGCAAACACTGTAAAAACACATACTTTCCAATAGTCACTATTGGTCTCTGCGGTCACTGTTCCACAATTTATAGGACCCTCCTGTGCAGTGTATATAATGCCTGTATTGGGGTCTATATTGAAATATTCGTTAGACAAGAGGTAATAACTGATTCGACTGTTTTCATTCCCCTCTTCGTCGGCATCGGTAGCCCTGACCTGAAGAATAGAGACATCTTTGCCTATACTCTCATTAAGACTCACACTATAGTCCGAGTGATCAAAAATGGGTGGATTATCATTGGAGTCCAGTATTTTCACATTAAACAGAACTGAACTCGATTTTAAGCCCTCATCGATAGCAGAAATGTTTAGTACAAAACTGCTCTGGGCTTCTCTGTCCAATTTATCTGAGACCTCAAGATGAAGGAAAGAACTCGATATGTTATAACTCAACCTAAAGGGTAAAGTGTTTGTTATGTATGTGTTGTCTGTGTTTTCATTCACATTGATTTGGTAGTGGAGGTGACCCTCGTCTGGATCTATGGCTGTGTCGACAATCACTTTAGTCCCAATCGGTGCCGATTCACTAAATGACAGATTAGTATTGATATATGAGGGCCAGTGAGGAGTATTATCATTCACGTCCAATATTTTGATCTTCACTTCTAAAGGATAGGTCGGAGAAGAGGAAAGAATCACCAAATTATAAAAGTTTTTGGTTTCTCTATCCGTTGGCACAGAAGTGGTAACGATTACACCTGTCTTTGAATCCAATTCAAACTCTGGCGGCTCATCATTGAACCGATAGGTGAATCCGGCCTTCACTGCGATTTTGCCCACATATGTGTTCGGCTGTGAGTTCTCTTTGATCTCGAAATAGAATATGTCATTGGAAGGGGTGGTCGCAGATGTGGTTAAGCGCACAAAATGCAGGCATAGTGTAATTAACGGAATTAATTTAGCAAAGATTATGCCATCTCTTAGTAAAACATTGATCCCATTCCTCCCCATTACGGAGTGGAGTGTTTATTAAACTTAAGGTATAATACCGGCACTTATTATATGATTTGGTTTATCATATCTTTAATGCGCTTAATATTCTAATTAATGAATTGCAATACATTTCATTCGTTTATTGCTTACTATTTGTGATCCAAAACCGGTTGATCTGATTTGTGAGTCCAAACAAATTAAACGATGAAATCTTCAAATATTTCATTATATTTCCAAATAAACCAAATGTAAACTTCACTCCAAAATAAACAAATTCTTTAAATCACACAAAACAACAATAATTTGGCAAAAACTCGATTAAAGTATTGGCGAATTATAAATATATTAAATGATAACAATTGGTCTGTAATTTGTTCACAACTAGTGATAAAACAATAGCACTTATAGTTGGTTTAAGTATAGAACCCAAACCTTCTTTGCCTGTCTTTGACATGTTATCCATTCCATAGCATTGCTTCGCGTTTCCAAAATAAACTTAAAATTCACTTTTGTTCAAAAGACTGGTCGACTCCCTCTCCCCTAAGACTGGGTTCGCACAGGTTTCTCTCCTTCCAGATCTGCAAACCTGTTCTTTGGAATGTTAGCAAATATATAGAAGAGCCAAAGAGCCAGTGCCAGTACCAGTGCCAGGGGTGCAAACTCTGATAGACACCACTAAAGTTCCTCTTATTTTATTGTTCACAACTCAGTTAAAAAGATTTTAGACAAGAGTTTAATAATAAATACAAAACTTAAATACAATGTAATGTTTGCCAAATATTTCAATTGTAATAAACTTATGAATAGAATTCAAATTATTTATAATAAAATTTATGTTTACAACACTTTTTTAATTCAATCAAAATAACAAACATATATTAGACGAACAAAAATTGTATTTTTTTTGTACAATATATCGAATATTTCTGTTAGAAGAGTGACTCTCGTTAGGGATAGCAGTAAAAAAGAACCCCTCCTTAGTTGGCAAACTTGAAACTCTATGCTTGTTATGGTTGCAACTGATGGAACATTACTTAAGTCTGCAATTATTTTTCATCTTTATATACCTCATGTATATTATATATGCTTTATATATAAAGAACCATTAAATTTAAGAGAAGAGCTTATTTTGATTTATTAAATAATTAAAATATAAAGTTCAGGAATATATGTGAAAATATATATTATTTTTACAAAAATGATTATTTTAATTATTTCAAAGTAATTAACGAATTAATTATCTGAAAAATATTTTATCGCTTATTCGCTGTGAATAAGAAAAATAAAATAAAATAACAAACTTTAAGACAACATTTGATCTGAAAAAAAGATCACATTTTTATCTCTAATATAAAAATATTTTAAATTTTGAAGAAAAACTTTTTCTTTCCTAATATTAAGTTCTTATATATTTTGTAAGACAAAAAAATAGCAAAAATATTTTGTCCGATCAAAGCAATAGTTCCGTCCGACCAAACCCTGATTTGCATAACAAGTTAGCATCTGATGCCTCAGGCGTTAAACAATTTATAAGTAAATTCAATGTTCGCTACTAACAAAAGAGGAGAACATTCGTGAGTTTAAAAATACTGCTAAATGTTAGCTGAATTATGAATTATGCTTTAGATAATAGAAAAGTTAAGAACAGTGAACAACAGTGAGTCCATTATTCGGCATAGATTTTGCTTGTTTTGACTCAACATTATTAGAACCAGTTTTACACATATAATAGAAATGTTTTAAATAAATAATATTAAATGAAAGAAAAAGCACAACAAATCATATAATATTATATTATAGATAGTTATATAAAGTATTATATTCTCCACATATTCTGTAGGGAAGTATCTCTCGTGAGAGTACTGTTCTTTCCAATGAATATTTTATGGTTTTTTTTGGTTCCAATCATTTAATCTATTTATATAACACTGAAATACCATTAAACCGGATATCGAACTCTTCAAACATTTTTTTTAATAATAAATCTGTATTTAAAAGAGAAAGAAATGTAATTATTTTCTTAGCAGTCGTTTTGAATTATTAGATCACTTGTGATGAATACGAAATAAAATAAAAAACTCTACACTTTTTCTCTTCAGATCTAACCGTAAATTGAAAAATGGATTTTAATTCTTTTGAAAGTGGAAAGGGTTATAATCCTAAGCTTACAAATAGTTTAGTGAAAAATGGAAATTCTTAGAAA
The DNA here is from genome assembly GCA_034699285.1 of Liacarus coracinus. Taxonomy (NCBI): domain Eukaryota; kingdom Metazoa; phylum Arthropoda; class Arachnida; order Sarcoptiformes; family Liacaridae; genus Liacarus; species Liacarus coracinus. Next base: position 1,149 of record JAQGCG010000067.1, on the reverse strand, counting down.
TAGTTTCTCACGAACTCTAATGTATTCCGAATCGCATTTTTCTGACTCTAAGGCTTAAGCTTTAAGTCTACTTCTCTTTTGAATCCAATTTACAGAATGTTTACCCAATATTCCAACAAAAGGACACATTTTATTAAATTTTCTCTACTCTTCACTATAAATGAATTTCTTTCAATTGAATAAATACTGCTTTTATGTAGAAAAAGAAATATTTTGAAATTGTTTTATTAAAATTCAAAAAAGATTTAAATTTATTCAACAAATAATTGTAAAAATCTCTTCCGATTCATGAAATAAATACTAAACTAAACTAATGTCATAAAACTGTAATTCATTTTAGTTAAGAAGAAAAAATGTAGTCAGGGTTAAGAATAAAGAATGGGTCAAAACTTTAATTTCAAACACAAAATAAGTGACGGTATGAGTCATTGGACAGGTATTAGTTCCTGACATACAATTACTTTAATAGTAAATAGTTTTTTAACCAATCGATTGTTATCACGAGTTTTGCATTTGTTTTAAATAATTAATTCAATTTTCAGACTTTTTTTAAAAAAACAATGAAAACTTTTAAACTTAAATATATCGATGCATTGTTTTAGTTTATGACCGAAAGCAACATTTCTTATATTTAAACAACAGATATTATAAGTTATGTAAACTTTATCTAAACTTTAGATTTTCAAAAAAGCATTCAATAAGTTTGTAAACTTGTTCTGATTTCTATTCATATATAATGCCATCTATTATTATAATAGTAAAGTGCACTGAGAACTAGAATAACCAAATTACAAGATTGTGAAAAGAGTGTTCCTATAATTTTGCCAATAAAAAGGTTTAAAATTAAGTTATTTATTAAGAGAATTATATCTATTCGAATATTTAAAAATTTGAGGACATTTTCATTATTTTGTTTTATATTCATATTTAAATTCCAAACTTTTGAATCAAAAATTTTTTAGATTTAATATATTTTGCAGTATTCAAGTTTAAATTAGAATATTGCACTCGTCTAAGACTTCTAGTCAAAATTATCATGCAACAAATCGGAATATACTGGCATCTTGCAAAAAAATAAACCTGATATTTTCAATTCTCCATATCTCTGAGTTTTAACTAAAGAAAAATAATAATCGATTAAAACAATAA